>QVTG01000012.1:0-45724 GCA_013305925.1 Geotrichum reessii | reverse complement strand
TGGGGGTAATCGGTAGCCTCAGCGCAATAGGTAAGCCGGTAGAAGGGACCACTCCAAGTAGCTGCCATAGTCACCCCTGGGCAGCCACCAGGCGACCATGTTTGTTTCAAAAAGATCTTATAGGAGTTTCAATCCGAAGCCACGGATCGATGCAACGGATAAGGGGTTGAGAACGCTTGGACCGAGCGCACCCCACGGAATAACGGCAAAAAACAATAACAACTAACAGAACGATAAACAACAGGGAACCCACTAAGTGGGTTTGGTCTGGGAGAGTAAGTCTGCGTATAGTTGACAAAGGGGATGCTCTTTTGAATGAACGGTAGAAGCCAGTAATCAATGCAGGTAAAGCTGTATAAAACTTGGCAGGCGGCGGTACGAGAGAGATGTTGAGCAACTCAGGTCCAGCTTTAAAATAGCTACGAGGCAAGGGCGCTGGGAATAGAAAGGAGGTAGGTGACTATGTAATCCGTATTAATCAGTGTATAACACTAAGTAAGCAAGAATTAGAAAACATATTACCATTACTACTACTACTAAGCCGAGAAAGTCATGGGTATTATAAGAACACTGTGGTGTGTACTGAGTGATTCCTAGTCAGCAAATAAAACAGCTCTATATCTCATGTGTACGGCTAATAATTGAATATGCCAGTCTTGTTTGGTATCACAAATTGACAGGCTAATGGAAAGATCAAATTCAAGATACTGTTTTACGTAAGATTTTAGATGCATTCAAGTCTGCGTCTGTCAAGGCAATGCAGCGCGGTGCCGGCTTCTTAACTGTTGACACAAGGATGCAAGAAATCCGTAACCGGTTTGCTGTCAGGGCCATCCGAGCTGTCAACTCGTAAAACTCTGTCAGGAAACTTGCTATTTGTAGTAAGCTACCCAAAAGCAACCTTGATAAATTATTCATGAGCATCAGACAAATGAAAGGCATTGATGATGACAAGTACTGGAGAGTAAGAGACTGCCTTAGAAACATCCAAAGTATGATCGAGACAAAAAAGCTCGTACAACATTGCAAAAGCTGAAAAGTATCATAAGCTGTACATCACAAGCAGAGTAGCAAAAATGGTGTAATTTTTCCTTTGCGAAGGTTACAGGTTTTTTAAAGAAGTTTAGTCAATTTATATTTAATAGTGTGTATATTGATTATCTTAAATCAATTATTATTATTACTAAAAAATATTTTTTAACTTGGGGGAATATCCTTTTTTTTAAAGTTTTGGTTAGTAGTGGCAAATAAGGTTCTGATGACAAATACAGTTTTTACAAAACTTTTCATTTTCCTTCTAGAATATTCTACCCTAAAACCATCATTGCCTCAACCTGATCTTATGATAACACATTGACCAACAGATGAAACCTTGCAAACGTTTTTGGCTTATTAGGCTTTTTCAAAATAACAGTACGTCCTTCATAAAAAATTTTAAGATGGTAATAAAAACGTACACACTCACGAAAAAGTCTGATCGCAGCTCTACGAAAGTAGCGGTCCCTCCATGCTGTTTTGAGTGCAATTGTTTTGATTTCATCTGGTCTTGGAGCTTTGTACGGAGCTTGTTGATACAAAGCCTTTTCAATTTCACAAGTCTTCAGCTTTGGCACCCTTGCATCCTCCTTGGGATTTGTAGGAATGTTTAGTGAGCCTGTGCTTGGTGTCGGGGAAAACACTTCCTGGAACAGGCAGTCTGTGACCTCTGACAAAAACCTTGCTTTGTTACTATCTTTCATAGTCAGTTGTGAAATAGCCGTTGCTGGTTTGGTTCTCTTCACAAAAGGTAGCACATCCCAAATGTTTCGAGAGTTCCTTGAGCTCAGAAAGTCATTTCAACACTTACGTTTAGCTTTGATCATTGCGTCTAAGAACCCATTGGTAATTTTTTAGCGTTAGCCTGGCTTTCGCAATTTGATTTTTTTTGATTGCATCATCACATTGCAACGGGCTTTCCATTTGCGCTTAAGGGCATTGTCCACCACCGCTTGCTGCAACGACATAGTCTTATTTTTATTGCAGATTCCTTGAGACATTTGATAATAAATTGTGTCATTAAATTTTCTCTTTCTTTTGCAAACTTTCCATTTATCATCTAGTTGTTGAGAACCCTTCGTAATCAAAGTCAAGAATTGATCCCACCTAGCCTTTTGAAATTAAAGCCTCCGCTTCTTGTATTGAACTCAAGATAATAATCTGTCTAATTGTTATTGACTTGGTCAGTCACATCCAAACTCCAAAACTACATAAAGTGGTCACTACTAATGTCCTGACTCTCCAAAAAGGTCAAACAGCTTGACAACTTTTTTGACAAAAACTAGATTAATTACCGTGTTACCCCGCTTAAAAGTTGGGATATCAGGTTTGGAAAAAGAAAAAACCCATGGTTTTTAACCCAGTCCGCTCACTCTTTTGAAAGCGGTTTCACTGCCGTGGGAGTGACCCAACTTTGCCAGTTAGGATGGTGAATATTAAAATCCCCCGCTACTACCCATAGTGTATTTTTTCTTGTGTTGACTGCTTCCATAAAGTTACTGAGAGGCTTGGTGGACTCTTTCATTCTGTTGTAAATGTTTGTAATTTAAATTTCTTTAATTTCAATTGTTATCACAGTCAGCTCGCTAACCTTAGTTAGCTTTGTTTTCTGTAGAACTTCTTGCCGTACATATGTGATATCCCTCAGCTGTACGTTTTTGTTTAAGCTTTGTTCCACCATTTTAATCCAATCACTATGTTTTTCGTCTCGCGACCAGCCCTTGTGGTTCTTGGACTAACAAAATATCTGAATTCTTCTCAAAAAATTTATTAATAATGTCACTCTTATTAAGACGATTCACCTGGCCGATTTTCAAAGGCCTGTTCAGTTTTGTTCTATTCTCTAACCTATTGATCATTGTTATTATTAGGTTGGATTTGTTCGGTGCTGTCGACATCCATTACGACAGTCAATTTGTTCCGGACATTGGGTATGGTCATGGTAGTTGGAGCTTTGGTATCCACTTCCGAGCACGACAGTGCTGATTGATGAAATACATTTCTCTTTTGATAGTATCTCCGCATTGATTTTTGTATTGGAAAACTACGACTAGTGAGAAGCAGCTGATTCAACTGCTTTTGAGGGATTTAGTTCTAATGGTATGGGGCGCACAAGTTAAGGTGACGCCGTTCCTGTTTTCAATTTTTGACTTTGATTCTCTAGCATTAATTAGCTCGCCATCTTTAATTAGATTGCTTTTCTGTACTCCATCAACAATAACTTTTTGCCAGGTTTCGTTGTTGATAAAGTTTTCAAAGGTTTTAAGCTTGGTTATAGTTTCACTATTGATAATCTTTCATGCAAAGACTGAGGTTTTCCATGTCAGTAAAGTTGACTTCAGCAACGATGGTAAGCGCAATCTCTTTGCCAATTAATTTTTTCACTTCTCGGTCGATTCTGTTCTCAGCTTTGATTGCCAAAAGTTTCCCACTTGGCAAGATAGTGATGCACGGTATCTAGGCAAGGGACTGTTGGGGAGTCGGGACACTAGGGTGGTAGATATCAGTAATTGATTTCTTGACACCATTGATTTGTTTTTTCATGACCTTATTTTGATCCATTTTATTGCGAGTGCTTGGCTTTTAAGTTTATCTTTTTCAGCAAATTTCTTCTGGTTGCTTGCCAAAACTTTTATTTTTTTGTTCATGCTGTTGATGGCTTAGTCGTAAAATAGGTGTTTTTGATCAGGTTGTTCATACATCCTGGATCGGCGTTCATAATCGTTTAATTTAAGCGGTGAGGTGCTTGACTTGGCTAATCAATTTTATGTTTTCCTGCACAAGGTCGGCCACGAATTTTATTAGTCCGGCCATATCTTTGCGTATCTTCTGAAATTTGGTTTTGTACTTTTTTGATTTGCAACGATAATATTGTAAAGCTTCTGATTTTTTGTTTTGTCAGTTTCAATTTTAGCTTCAATTTCATTGACTAGAATTTCTTCATGTATAATTTCATCGTAGATTTCCGTAAATGTGGCATCGACTGCATCATTATAATCAATCGGTTTTTTTCAACATTTCTCTACTTTGCGTGCAAGCCGTAGCTGGTGAGATTAGAAGTTTTGTTATTGCTATTAATAGACGTGGTGGTGGTGACATTATTTTCCTGGACTTCAAAGTTCACAATCTCATCTTCATTTTTTTTAAATTTAATCTTTCATGTATCATTCTGATCGGCCAGTTTAGACGGTTCATTTGATAAGGTGGTAAATTTAATTACAAGTTTGGCAGCGCCGATAGCATCTGTTTTGCTGTTAGCGTCAGTATTTTGAGGCATTTGCTAAACTCATTGATATAAGACATCATTTGTTTGAAATATCATGTGTAGTGTGGTAATATTATACTTCATCTAATTTGAAGTTGAGAAATGATGGCAGACATGGTAATCAAAAGTCTGGGCAGTACACAGTTTTAGAAATTGGTCAAAAGCATGGGGTCTAGTAAATTGAAGACAAGAAAAAGTGTTGAAGTTGATGTGTTATAAATTAATTAAATTGAGGCGCTCATGGTTTTAAAGTAAAATATTACGGAAATCGTATGTTCTAAAAAACTGTTCTGGTAAAAGAATGTGTTGAAAGTTCAAATGTGTCACCAAGGTCAGATGGTGTACAACTGGAAATTATCACTTACTTTATAGCAGTATGATTACACTTTAATTTCAACTGCATGAAGTATACACACTGGAAATTCTAACTATATAAGTATCTTCTTATTTCTTGTATTTTATAATTTTGTATTTGATTCAATGACGGAAATATCTTTAATATTAATTATTCTTGATTATCTTTTCACTTCATCCATCTACAATGTCTGATTCAATTTTTTCTATTCAACAGAATGTTTTAAAAAAGCTATTCTAGTGAAAAAATATTCTGGAAATTGAAAGAATATTCTAAAAGGAAAACGAAGTTTTCTGAAAACTTTATTTGAATCAATATCTTATGTGCCAAAAACTTGATTTGCCACTGTCAACCAAAACTATATAAAGAGGGGATTTTCTTTTAAGTTAAAAAATATTTTTGAGCAACAAAACTGATCAATATAAAATAATCAATATACACACGATTAAATATGAATCGGCTTAATTTTTTTGAACAATCGGTAACCCTTGCGAAGCAAGAACTACAACAAAAATTTGTAATAATTTTGCCAAAAAATTGTTTGAATCAAGCTGTTGTCAGAAAATGGAGTTAACCACCACTATGCACACTTCCCATAAGCAGGGAAAAGTGTGATTTTTGCGAACTATACATGTAAAATATTAAGTGGAATATTAATTAATTATATAAAATACAAATTACAGAGAAAGTAACGTGGTTTATAAAAACACTCAGATCACTCTGTGTAGTAAATGTAATTAAAACAATGGTAATATATGACTGACCTTTAAATATCCATACAAGAAACACTCGTGTTTGTATTGTATTGTCAGTGAATACTTTTCACCAACCATGACTATCCTTGCACTTCGGTACGATTTGGTTGCAGAGTTAATCGACTCCGCATTCTAGGGTTTTTCTGAGCTCACACAAAATCTTTTTGATCTCACTTTCATTCAAAAATTCAAGTTTTCCATAAGCCGGTAACAAGCTTTTGCTGCGGTATTTTTCTAGTTTCACGGTTTTTAGTTTGTTGTATAGGCATGGCAAGTGTCATTTCCAGAAATGGCAAATTCTTCAGAAACCCAAAAATCAGAAATCTTGAAACGCTACAATTTTTTAAAAAGTACATTAAGAAATTGTGGCTATATGCTTTTTTTCATTTATGAAAACAATTGAAATGATAATTTTCATTAGTTTTGTTGAAAAACAAAAGTTTTAAATTTTCAGCTTGAAATTTCTTTTTTGAAATAGCCCCGATTCTTTTTGCTCTTACGTATAACGGGAAGCCGCGCGCAACAAAATCATTGGAAACCAGTCTACAAATAAACATTATTTATATTTTTATTAGACATGAGCAGCTTTTGATTTTTAGATATAAAAGAAAAGTATTGTTTGATCTCCATATTATAGTGCATATTTAAGCATAGAAATCAACAACTGCCCATAACAATATTAATTGTAGAAAGATAAAAACAAAAATAGATCCAAATTTTATCAGGTTAAGCAACGTGTTTTTTTATTTCATTTATTCAAAATTTCCATTATTTTTAGACCTAAGTTCTCAGCAAAGACGCTACTTGTAACAAAGGCTAATTAAATAGAACTAAATTAAATGCAATTGAAAGATATGATTTGCTATAAACAAAGAAAACTACTTGAAACAATAATCAGACAATATCAAGTCGTATTAGATAGTTGTGGGAAGTAATCCTAGTCAAGAATTTTTGATAACTTAGAAAATTATTGATACTAAAAAAACTCCCAAAAGCTTCTCAAATATATTTTATGTAAATGGGGACAAGGCACTACTTAAAGGTCAAGATTCACAAATAAGAGCCAATACTCAATATTTACTTTTGTAACAACTAAAACTTAACATTACCATATTAAGCTTAAAATGACTTATATTAATAGTCCAACTTTTTTTTTTTTGAAAAAGGGTACGACAAGCTATCCAAACGAGCATGAAACTAGCTTTCAATATGCAGCCTCGCTGCCCAACTATATCTATTTTAAACAGTTCCATATCAATCTCGTACTATATAATAAATAAAAACCTTTCTAGATCAATACACAGAATCTCATTTAATTTAAATAAGCTCATTTCATAAAATATCATTGGATTTTAATGATTACAATTCAAAAAATTTTATTGAACTTAATTAACAACAATTTAAAAAATCACATTGGTTCCAAACATACAAGCGTCTCTGTGCAACAGTAGTTTTTTTTCGGAAGGACATTCATTGAATTTTTATTAAATATTAACAAACATAAATCTATTCAAGGATTCCGATTGGATCCAAAAAATATATACATCATAATATCAATCATAAGCATTAACTAAAAATGCGACTGTTAGTAGTTGGGCTCGTTAGATCAACTCTGTAACAAGGACCCAACTATGGAGAACTATAAATAAAAAATAATATAATATAATTGGCCATAATAATGAGATGACTACCAGGATCAACGATCAAACAATATCAAATATCATATGTTAGTTGTAGAAAATATTGTAAAAAGGATTATGACCCAATGGTAGGCGCCTGTGGTTTCGATTCTAGTTTTTTAACATATTTTTCAAATTGGGATCTCAGTTTTGATTCCCTTCTCTCACATTTATTTTCTATCTATCGTTACATGAAGTAAAATATGTTTACATTAGAGCTGGCTGAGTTGTGCACACTACGTGACGGGTTTCATCGGAGGGGATATTTAGGGGTAATCGGTAGCCTCAGCGCAATAGGTAAGCCAGTAGAAGAGACCACTCCAAGTAGCTGCCATAGTCATCTCAGGGCAGCCACCAGACAACCAAGTTTGTTTCAAAAAAGCCTCGCCAATGTTTTAATCCGAAGCCAGAGATCAATGCTATGGATTAGAGATTAAAAACGCCTGAGTCGGGCACACCCAACGGAATAACAGCGAAGAGCAATAACAACTGAAAGAACGATGGTTAACAGGGAACCCACCAAGTGGTTTTGGTCTGGGAGAGTAAGTCCGCGTATAGCCGACACAGGGGGATGCCCCCTTGAGTGAATGGTAGCAGCCAGCAATTGACACAGGTAAATCTTTATAAAAATTGGCACGGGGCAGTATGAGAGAGACGTTGAGGAACTCAAATCTAACTCAATAAAAATACAAAGCAAGGACACTAGGAATAAGGAGGAGGTAGGTGACTATACAATTCATATTAATCAGTGTACAACGCTAAGTAAGCGAAAATAAAAAAAGATATTATTATCACTATTACCACTGTAGAGAATGTTCCAAATAGAAAAAAATTATTTATAAAAAAATATTATCGATGTAGAAAAGAATCTCTAGAAACTTGGTACTTATGTAATTGGAAACAACTTACCAACTATGACAAAAGAAAAAAAATGCCAGTCTCAGGCTGCAAGCCAGTTGAGGCATATAACTTAAGAAGCCCAACTACATAATTGGAGAGTAACCTAAAAATATGGGAACATCACTAACATTGAGATATAAGCAGGGCTGGTCATACACACATGATTATCTTTGAAAAAAATATAGATCAACTGCATACTCTAAAGTGATAATAACAGCAGATCTAACAATTCGATAAATTTCATCGAAAACTAAATAAAGACTTGTCATAAATTAATGAAACAAAAAAGTGGATAATAAAAATTAATAAAAGCCAGGCTCTTCAGTTTGACTTCGTTACAAAAGTCATTATTATAGAAGCAAAAGCCTTTGAATAGCGTTTTTATCGTTAATTCAACCATTTTTGTTGATTTTCTTCTTTTCTTTGGTTTTATTTTTATTTTCATTGTTTATTCTATTTTTATCTGTATTTTCATTGTTTATTCTATTTTTATTTTAATTTTACCTTTTTTTTCTATTTTTTTCAATTGTTCAATTTTTGAGATCTATTTTGTTCTTAAACATTAATAATTTTTTTCATTGATTTTTTTTATTTGTTTGATTTTTTTAGATCTTCATAATTTTGTCACTTTTTTAAATATTTTAGTTTTGTTTTTATCTTTTTTATGTTTTTTTTGGAAGTTTTCTAATTTTTTTAGCTTTTCCAATTTTATTTTTTTGATTTTTCAATTTTTTAATATTTTTCTTTGATTTGTATTTTTTCACAATTTTTATTTTTTTATTTGTTTACTGTTTTATTTTTTTGAATTTTCAATGTTTTGAATTTTCAATGTTTTGAATTTTCTGATTTTTTCAATTTTTTTGATTTTTTACTTTTTTCAAAACTTTGTAACTTTTTCATTTTTTTGATTTTTTTTAATTTTTAAATTTTTTGGTTTCTATCTTTCTCAATTTTTTTAAATTTTCAATTTGATTTTTTTTTAAATTTAAAATTTTTTTTAACTTTTCAATCTCGTTTCATTTTGCAACCTTTCCAATTTTTTATTTTTTTTAAACTTCCATTTTTTTTTAATTTTTTACGTTTCTTTAATACGGGAAAAAAATTCCATTTTTTTTAATTTTTTCAATGGTGTAAAATCTTTCAATTTTCATTTTTTTTCCAATTTTTTTCAAATATTTCAATTTCCCAATTTTTTTGATTTTTTTCAATCGTGTGAATTTCTAAATTTTCTAATATTTTTTGATTTGTTCAATTTTCATACTTTTTCAAGTTTTTTCAGTGTTTTATTTGTTTGATTTTTGTAATATTCTTGATTGTTATCTCTTGATTCCTATTTTTTGATGTTCTCGAATTGTCAATTTTATCACATTTTTTTATTCAACTTTCCAATGTTTTTGATTTGCAGTTATTTTTTATTTTTTTTATTTTTCATTTTCTCATTTCTCCAAATGTTTTGAATTATTTGCATAATTTTTTTTCGATCTTTTGATTTTTCGATTTTTCCAATTTTTGATTTTTTCATTGGTTATATGTTTTTCATGTTTGACTCTTCCCAAATTTTTTCATTTTTTTAATTCTTTCCATTTTTTTCATGTTCTTGATTTTTTTTTTGATTTTTTTTTCTCAATTTTCTAAACTTTCCAATTTTCAATTTTTCAATTTTTTTTTCCAGATTTTTCTTTTTTGAATTTTCTCAATTTTTTAATTCATTTAATCCTTTCTTGTTTTTTGTTGTGCTTCATTTTTATCACATTTATATAGTATTTTTTTATATTTTTTTTTGCATTTTTCAATTTTTTCAATCTGTTTCAATTTCAACAATTCTTTTGATAAGGTTAATTTTTCCAATTTCTGATTTATTTGCTTTTAGTTTTTTCGTTTTTTGTGATTTTTTTCTTCTCCATTTTACCATTCTTTTTAATTTATTATACTCTCTATTTTTGATTTTGAGTTTTTTATCACTGGTTTCATTTCCTTTTATTTTTTCTTAATTTCATTTTATTTCTTTTTATTATATTTCATTTCCTTTACATCTTTTCTATTTATTTTAATTTTTAGTTGAATATTTTGAAATTTATCTTTGAAATTTTCAATTTTTTGAATGTTTCATAATTTTTCAATTTTTTAACCCTTTCAATCTTTTCAATTTTTCAGATTTTACCAAATTTTTTTTTTATCAACTTTTTTCTAATTTTTTGATATTGTTCTTTTCAAATTTTTTATGTTTTCTATTGGCATCTTCTTGATTTCAATATTGCTAATTTTTCCAATTTTTTAGTGATATTTAACAAATTTTCATTTATATTTTTCATTTTTTCCAATTTCTTTTTGATCAATCAATGTTATTGATTTTCAGTTTTTTAGGTTTTGATTTTCAAGTATATTTTATAAATTTTCTTCATTGATTTTTCTAACTGTTCTAGATATTTTTTCAACCTTATCAATTTTTTAATTTTTTTCAATTTTTTCAGTTTCCAAATTTTTTCAATTTTTTAGTTCTTTTTTCAATTTTATCAATATTTTGACTTTTCTTTTTTTTGAATGTTTTTCGATTTTATATTTCTTTTGGTTTTCATTTTTCTCGACTCTATCAATTTTCCAATTTTATTCATCCTTCTCAATTTTTTCCATTTTTCCATTCTTGATTTTTTGACTTTGTTTGAATTCTATTTTTTTAAATTTAAACTTTTCCGATCTTTCTATTCTTACAAATATTTTGGATCTTTTGAAAAATTTTTCTGACTTTTGTATTTTGTCCAATATTTTTCAAATTGTTCTGATCTTTATCAAATCTTCCAATTTTTTGAATTTGCTCAGATATTTTTATTTCTTTATCAAGATTCTTTCTGAATTTTTTTTAATTTTCTCAATTCTTTTCATGTTGTTGATTTTTTCGTGATTTTCTTTTTTCTCAACTTTTTCAATTTTAGACTTTTTCAAGTTTTCAAATTATTTCAAATTTCTTTTACTTCTTTCGTTTTTTAACTTTCATTTGTTTTTTCCTATATTTTTTTTCATATATTTGGAACATTTTGAAATACGGTGAATCTTTTAATGTTTTAGATTCCCACAAATCTTTGTTTCATATTTCCCTTTTTTTTGATTTTTGAATTTCTTTTTCCATGACTTTTCAACTCTTCAATTATCGTTTTTATTTCTTTTTGATTTTCTCAATTTTCAATTGTTTCAGAATTTTTGATTCTGATTTTGATTTTTCAATGTTTTTGATTGCACGCCTTTTTTCATTGTTATTCTTGTCTTTCTATTTTTATAGAATCTTTTGAAATTTTTTCAACTTTTTCGCTGCAGTTGTTCTAAATTTTTAATTTTTCAGACTTTTTCCAATATTTTGAACTTTTCAGTTTTCGGGATTTTTTATTTCTTAATTTTTTTCATCTCTTCAAGTTCTGCTTCTTTCTTGATCCATATTCTATATTTTCTCACTTTTTCAATATTTTTTATTTTCATAAATTTTTTGGTTTATGATTTTCTTGATTTTCTGTATTTTTTACTTTTTTTTGTGTTTTCACATTAAGTTTTTTTCACTTTTTTCCTTTTTCAATTTTCATTTTCCCAATTGTTTTCAATTATTTAGATCATTTCGAATTTCTTGAATTTTTGAACGTTTTTCATTTTTCCATTGTTTCTAATATTTTTATTTTTTTCATTTACTAACTCTGTTCAATTTTTTTTTATTTTTGCTTTTTTTTGATTTTCTCCATTTTTTAATTTTCAACATTTTCTTCAATTTTTCAATTCTTTTCAACTATTTTCTGATTTTTTATTTGTTTCAATTTTCAGATTTTTTTTGTTATTTTCATTTTCCTATTTTTTCAAATACTTCGAAATTTTTTCTTTTTTTAGTTTTAATTTTTAGATTCTCCCATTTTTTCAGATCTTTCAAGCTTCCCGATATTTCATTTTTTTTTTGATTTCAAATCTTTATATTTACATTTTTCCATCCTTCCCTTTTTTTTGACAAAGTTTCCCATAAACTTTTTTGTATTTTTTTCTGATTCATTTTATTTCTGTCATTAATTTTTTTTTAATCCAATTTTCAAAAATTTGACATCTTGTATTTTTCTCTTCTGCATGAAAGGCGGAAAAATCACTTTAACTCTCATCAAATTCATGGCTATCACAGTCAGGTCAGTAAGATTGTCATGTCAAAAGTATTTGTCAACTTTGATTATCTTCAACATCCTACTCAGACGTAATGATTTTTTGATATTAGATTTGGTTATGTGATATGTACAATTGTATTTTGAAATTTGTCACATTGCGTTTTCTTCTCTCTCTGGGCAAAATAGGGCCGTCACAGTACTACTACTACTACTACTACTACTACTACTACTACTACTAATATTACTACTGCTGCTGCTGCTAGAATGATGACAGAGATTGTCACACAGTAAAACCTTAACAAGCTACTCTGGTCAAGCAAACCATCAGGAAAGAAGTTGTAGTAATGAATTCAAAAACTTGACTACCGCTTCAAGACTCTTTTTCTTGAATGAAGAAAATTGAATTAGAAATTGTAGATGGATGAAGTGAAAAGATAATCAAAAATAATTAATATTAAAGATATTTGCGTTATAGAATTAAATATAAAATTATAAAATACAAGGAGATAAAGAGATACTTATAGACTTAGGATGCCCAGTGCGAATACTTCATACAGTTGAAACTAAAGTGTAATCAAACTGATATAAAGTAAGTGAGAACTTCCAATGGTACATCATTTGACATTGGTGACACATTTGAACTTTCAACACTTTTTGGTATCAAGCAAAATTCTTAGATCAAGTTTCGGGAAAACTTTATTGGAAAAACTACGCTCCACAGGATGCAAAGGGCACTTCTTAATAACGTTTTCAATTGTTTCCAGCTGTCCACACTGAGAGTTTTAATATCTGTCAGTAATATACCTCATTTGGGAATACATTCCAAGAGCACCAAGACCTGATTCACCTGGAATAGCTTGCTAAAGATATAGTGAGGCACAGTCCTCATGAATGGTTCCAGTGGGTTGGGATACTTACAGTTATACAACTCTCGTTGAGTACAAGAGTAGTATTTTCGAAGTTTATCTAATTTATCATAGTCTTTCTGCCACTCAGCTTGTGATGTACAGCGCATAATTCTTTTCAGCTTTTACAATGCTGTATGAGCTTTCTTGTCTCGATAGTACTTCGAATGTTTCCAAGGCGGTCTCTTACTCCAGTACTTGCCATTATCAAAGCCTTCCATTTATCTGATTCTCACAAATAGTCTATCGAGGTCGCCTTCGGGTAGCTTACCACGAGTAGCAGGTTCTCTAACTCAAGCAGCAGAGGCTATCAACATGCATTAGAAATTGAGTAAAGCCGATTCAAACTTTGCATAATCCGAAACCAAAAATGATTGACGACTGAATTCGTTTTTTATATGTATATATATATATATATATATACATATAATTCCAGACAAAAAATATGAAACAATGAATGAATAAAAACTCTTGATCACAATAATTTTGAAAATTTTTTTGATCAAAATATAATAATTACTGTAAAGTTAAATTAATTTGTTCTGATTCATAGAAAACAATGTTCAAAAAAAATTGTCAATAAAAAGAGGTCAAAAATAGCAACGTTTTAATATAGAAAGTCAAAAATAACCGCTGTTTCAACGTGGTTTTTGCAAAATTTAAAGTCCAAAAGTAATCATTTTCCATCAATTCAAGTTCAAAAGTAACGCTTTTACGAAATTTAATTTCAAAAATAATCACTTTTAATAATAAGTGGTTAATTTTGAACTTAATTTTTAAAATATTGCTATTTTTGAACTTAAAAGTTGCAAAAAAGGTTATTTTTGACTATTTGTTGTATAAAAGTCGATATTTTTGACAATTAAAATCTAGAAAGTGGTTACTTTTGACATTTTGTCATTAGAATATTGTTATTTCTGACATCTAATCATACAAAAGTTGTTAAATATGGCCTTTTTTAAACAAAAGTTGTCACTTTTGAACATTTATTTTAGGCTTTGACTATTTTTGACCTTTTTGCTGAAATATGATTACTTTTGGAGTTTAAAATCAAAAAACGGCTATTTCTGACATTTTTAAAACACAACGAATTTTTTTTAAAATATGACTTAGAGCATGAGAAATACTACATTTTCATGACAAATGTTCAAAATATCAATCAAATTTGTCTACAAATCCAAAAATCACATACAAAACTGTCCCGACAAGTACTGTCATTTATTCTCAGTTTTATTTTTTGAGTGAATAGATAAAAAATCTCTCTTTTTTTTCACATAAAATAGGTCATATATAAATAAAATAATAGTAACAAAAATATATGTACAAAAAGACATTAAATTTAACAAATGTAATTTGTTTTGCAGTAATGACCTTTCTCAATGGATAGAAAATCTGTTTATTATGCATACATTACATAATTACATCAGTGAAATAATGGTATGAAAAATATGAATTCAAAATCATTTGTCTCTATGCGACTTTAAAATTAGCGTTTTTGTAGCGCTTTAAGTGATTCTGGCATTCTATGGCACCGAGTTCTCTACGAAATATTACGTGTGTTAAGTGTATCTTGAAATATTTAACACCGGATAGATTTATATTAGAGATTGACACGCAACGAAACCTTCAAAAGCTGCTCTAATCAAGCGAGTCATCAACAAAGAAGTTGTGGTAATGAGTTTAAGAACCTGACTACCGCTTCAAGACTCTTTTGATATTAATTGGGATTTTTGGACCAATTCTTGCAAAAAACTTAACTTAAAAAGATACGCTTCACAAGATGTAAAGAAAATTCATCAAAAACGTGTTCAAATGTTTTCAGTTAAACTAGCTTGCCAAAAGTATGGCGAGGTACAGTTTTACTTGCTGTCATACAACTTCCGTTGTATACAGGAATAGTATTGTCAAAGCTCACATAACTTGTCATAGTTTTTTCTATTTTGCCTGTGATGTACAGCACATATTGCTTTTTAGCATCGATAATACTGTACGAGCTTATTCTATTTTGATAATACTTTGGATGTTCCCAAAGTAGCCTTTTCATTAGTAGTTATCATCATTAAATGCCTCTAATTTGGTTGACTCTAGTGAATAGCTCATCAAGGTCGTCTTAGGGAAGCTTACTACAAGTAGCAATTTTTCTAAGTCAAGCAGAGGATGTCATGAACGAAAACTAGAAATTAAATAAAACTGACTGAAGTTTTGTATAATTCAAAACCAAAAATTGACTAACAACTGAATCATTTTTTTCAATATAGTTATAATACCGAGCAAAACAATAAATAAATAAATAATATTTTTGATTAAAATAATTTTTAAAATAAAATTAATCAAAATACTATGAATTTTGCAGAGTGGAGTTAATTTGTCCTGATTTATAGAGAAGAAATTTTTGAAAAAAAAATGGCAATAAAAGGGGTCAAAAATAGGAACTATTTTATGTAAAAGTTCAAAAATAACCACTTTTTCAACGTGGTTTTTGCAAAAATTAAAGTCCAAAAGTGAACATTTTTTATCAATTAATGTTCAAAAATAACCACTTTTGATAAAAAAAATGGTCAATTTTGAACTTAACTTTTGAAAAGTCGCTAGTTTTGAACTTAAAAGTTGCAAAAAAGATTAATTTTGACTATCTTTTGTATAAAAGTTGATATTTTTGACAACTAAAACCTGTAAAGTAGTTACTTTCGACATTTTGTTACCAAAATATTGTTATTTCTGACATTCAAACATACAAAAGTTGTTACTTTTAAACATTTATTTTAAAATTTGATCATTTTTGACCTTTTCTTTTAAAATATTGTTACTTTTGACCTTTTTTACAAAAATATGGTTACTTTTGGAGTATAAAATCAAAAAATAGCTATTTCTGACCTTTTTAAAACACGACGAATTTTTTTAAAATATGACTTAGAGCATAAGAAATAATACATATTTATTATATATACTCAACAAATCAATCAAATTTGTCCATAAATCCAAAAGTCGCATACAGAAATGTCCTGACAAGTACTATCTTTCACAAAGCTTTTTGTTTGAGTAAATAAATAAAAAATTTTGTTTACTGTTTTCACATAAGATATCATGACGGAACGACGATAGTTTTAGATAAACAAAATATTATTTTTGACAAGAAAAATAAACCCAATATCCATTACTATTGCTCATTTATACAGCGCCGCTCTACGGCTTGGTGGAAGCTGAGGGGCTACAGATCACTGGATTTGTCGAAGATATCACAATATACACAAGAGGAAGCACGGAGAATAACGTTAAGAGGCTTTCTACAGCACTATGGTATACAAGAGAGCAAAAAAAATTCACACTGAAATAGATCTCGGCGACAAGCTGGAATTTATTTACTTTAACAAAAAAAGAATCTTCCAAATATAGATGACATATGTCTAACCTTGGCTGGCAAAATAGAGAAAAAGCCACCGGACAAAAAGGCCTGTTGGAGGGTTAAATATGCCACAATACAATAATCAAAGTGGTATTATTGAAAAGATCCTCACCTTCTTAGTTGGTTATGTTGAAAGTTCAGATGGTGTACCATTTATAGTTATCACCTACTTAATATCATTTTAATACGAAATGAGGCCTTAGTTTTAACCTCATATCGTATTCACATGTTTTGAAATTTCATCAATGGAACAACTGGTAGAATAACTGGGCATTCTAAGTCTACAAATATCTCTTTATTTCTTCATCTTTTATAACTTTTAAATTTTAATTCTACAACGCAAATACCATTAATTTTATATTACTTACTTTTCTGATTTACTTTCTACCTCCATCTCATCGACGGTGTCAGATTTAGTCGCCAAATCTCAACATTCTTTGTACAGATTTTTCATTTGTTTCAATTGTGTAACCATATGATGTGAGGATAGCAAACAAATTTATCTATCGAGAAAGATCATTACGGCAAAACAAATGATCTTTTTTAAATTTAGTGTCTTTTTGTACGTATATTTCTGTTACTATTATTTTATTCATATACTACCTATATTATATGAAAACAAGGAACAGATTTTTTATTTATTTATTCAAACAAAAAAAAACTGAGAATGAATGATAGCCCTTGTTAGGACAGTTTTGTATGTCACTCGCGGATTTTTCAGACAAATTTGATTCACGTGTTAAACATTTATCATACAAAAGTATTATTTCTCATGCTCTAAGTCATATTTTGAAAAAATTTGTTGTGTTTTCAAAAAGGTCAGAAATAGCTATATTTTTGATTTTAAACTCCAAAAGTAACTATATTTTTTAAAAACTGATCAAAAATGGTCAAATTTTAAAATAAATGTTTAAAAGTAACAACTTTTGTGTAAAAAATAGTCAAATCTAACAACTTTTGTATGATTGAATGTCAGAAATAACAATATTCCAGTAATATAATGTCAAAAGTAACTACTTTTTAGATATTAATTGTCAAAAAATTCAACTTTCATACAACAAATAGTCGAAAATAATCACTTTTGCAACTTTTAAGTTCAAATCTAACGACTTTTTAAAAATTAAGTTCAAAATTGGCCACTTTTCATTGAAAGTGGTTATTTTCGACTTTAAATTCTGTAAAAACACTACTTTTGAACATCAATTTATGAAAAATGGCTACTTTTGGACTTTAATTTTGCAAAAACTACGTTAAAAAAGTGGTTATTTTTGAGCTTTTATATAAAAAAAAGTCGCTATTTTGACTCCTTTTATTGACAATTTTTTGAACATTTTTTTCCCATGAATCGAAACAAATCAACGCTACTTTGCCCAAATCATAATAGGTTGATCAATTATTTTGAAAAAATAATTGTAATCAAGAATATTTTTTCTTATTATTTCATTGTTTTTGCTTGGTACTATAAGTATATATGAACAAAAACAAATTCAGTTGTCAATCATTTTTGGTCTTGTATTATGCAAAACTTGAATCAACCTTCCTCAATTTCTAATGCTTGTTGATAGCCTCTGCTGCTCGAGTTAGAGAACCTGCTACTCATAGTAAACTATCCGAAGGCGACCTTGATAGACTATTCGTGAGAATCAGACAAATGGAAGGCTTTGATGATGACAAGTACTGGGGTAAGAGACCGCCTTGGAAACATCCGAAGTACTATCGAGACAAGAAAGCTCGTACAGCATTGCAAAAGCTAAAAAGTATTATGCGCTGTACATCAAGTCTCATAGAAATAAATGATATTTATTTGAATGTCTTTTTTGTACATCTTTGTTATTATAATTTCAATTATGTAACTATGTGGTGTAAGGACAATAAACAGATTTTCTATCTACCTACATTTTATCATAAAACCGATATGCAATTTAAATACTAGGTACTTAACGAGAAGACAGTTCACTAGCTTATTTTTTCATATTGAAAATTCATTTAATAGTGTTTACTAGAAATTAATGTAACTATTTGATGTAAGGACAATAAACAGATTTTCTATCTATCTAGTGTTTCCTGGAAGGTTATGATCTATTTGGGTGTTTATCGAGATTTAAATTCAAACGGGTCAGGCTCTCTTGTTTTTCAATCGCCATTATTTACTTTCAATGAAGATCTAATCAGTATTTTTGATGTATGCATATTATCCTCGGCTAGTTTCAAATCTCTCCTTAAACTAACGCGTAAAAATTGTGTAATATGGTCGTGCTCTGGTTTGATTTTGCTAGGCATCTCAAGTTTTGTATTTAAAAGAGTTCGTTTGTGACCACAAATTCTCACAAGTTTTTTATTGTAAAGCTTATCAAAACTTTCTAAAAACAGACCAGATGGTAATGGAGGGATTTTAAAAAACTTTCAAATTTTTATTATAAAGCTATGGTAATATGCGGGTGTATTAGAGCGTGAAAAGATGGAGTAGAAAAGAAAATGTTAACCATGATTTTTTCAAATTGATGAATAGAAGGTGGACAAATAGACTAAACTACATACTTAAAGACAATACCGTATTAGTATTCGACTGACTCATATTAACAGTTCAGACTCTTTTTCTTAAAGGAAGATAAAACAAGCTATTCAGTCTGCAGTATGAAACCAGGTTTCTATGCGCAGCTTCGCTGTCTAACTATATCTATATCAGAGGGATTTTTATCTACCTCTTACTATATATTAGCTAACGATCTTTTAAGATTATTACACGGAATCTCAATTGATTCAACTAAGCTCATTTTATATAATTTCATTAGATTCAAAATGGCAACAATTCAAAGAATGTCATTGGACTCAATTAATAACAATTCAAGAAATTCCATTAGTTGCAAAAATACAGGCTTTACTATAAAACAATTGTTCATTTCGGATGAATTATCATCAACCTCTTACTAACTATTGACAAACATAGATCTACTCAATAGGAATCTCATTGGATCCTAACGATGTACATTTCGATATTAAGAATCAGCGATAATAGACAATTGTAATCAATAGCAGTTGGGCTCATCAGACCGACTCCGTTACACATGTTTCAAACATTACAATCTCAGTGGTTAACAAATACTTTCATCGTTAAAGTAACGTATAATTTCTTTTCTGGGAGTCAAGTGTTTGGGTCTAAATATTAGATTTGATGAGGTATTTTGTCAGAAACAGTACTTGAGGACTCACCATCGTGGCGTCGATTGATTTTAGACCAACACAAAACTTGCATTGACAGTAACTTCAAAAACCAAGCATAAATATTAAAAGTTTTAATGTGTTTATTTATATTTTTATCACATATCAGATAATCTTTTGACATTACTGTGCTTGGCTGATTGAAGGTATTTTATCGTTAATAGACACAGAGTTTGGCGTCATACAAAACTTTATAACCAAAATAGAAAAGGTTGTTTGGAAAAGTTCATAAACATTCTTTTGATAAAGTCTCTATTTAAAACAACTTTCAATTAATTTTTTTTTTTTTTGTATGCTAAAAAATTTTCCTGTTGGTGTTAATCTTGTTTGTAAAAATCGGTAGGCGGATCATTTGCAGTCACAAAATATCAGTTCAATAACACCAAAGTCTCCAGTGAACTAGAGACATAAAATTCATTAAATTTTTTTAAAAAAAAAAAAAAGTCAAAATATTTGTTGACGGTCTGATTCAAACATGGTATTTTTAAATTACAAAAGTTGTTACTTCGCATTTCCATCAGTGACTGTGGAATTACAGCGGATCAAAAAAATACTGAAAACGCTCAATTGAAAAAAAAAAAAAAAAAACTCTCTTTCATCAATTAAGCCAAAACTGCAAATAAAAGCGCATAATAAAATTTACATTGTTAGATCATTTAATTTTTGAGAAACAGCTGGTTGTTGTTAAGTATAGTTATTTATTTCGTGATTCACAAAACAACGTTGGAAAGAGACGGAGTTGCGGTCAAGGTAATATAAATTTTGCTTGTAAAAGATTTGAGATTTAGACTTTACGTCTAAACTTCTTTTTACATTCCTCAAGCATTATCACACAACCATATAGCGAAACCAAACTCCCAAGCCAATTGTTTATTTTATTGACATTCATACACCCACAATCTCCTCTGTCCATTTCTAATCTGATCTTTTAAATTCTATAATGTCGTCGATAGATTATCATATACTTAGAATTGGTGAAAATGCTGAATCAATTTCGACTTTATATTTTCGACCGCCGGGATCTTTTACCAATGCAATTATTTTGAAGCCGGAAATAACCAACATTATCAGGGATTGTGATGAAAGTGAACGTCCATTATTCAAAATTGAAGATCTGGCCAACAAGAAAAATGATCAAAATAAAGGAATTTATAACCCGGAAATAACAAGAAAGCTCGATCGAATTATTCAGCTTAACGCTGATCAATCGGTGCGACTCGACGGCGTAAATATCGAAACATTGTGCGATGCAATTAATGACTTTGCTAAGGAATACCCAATCCCAGGCATTACAGAAAAAACAAGCCAATATCATAAGGAATGGCACAAATTAACTGAAAGTATTTCATATTACGAAAAAATATTACACACACAGGAACAACGATACAGCGAACAATGTGATCTGAGGACAAAGGAACAACAAAGTCGAGAAACAGACGATTTGATAAGAACAGACTTGTCTATTTCGCAACAAATTGAAGAAATGAAAAAAAAGATAGAACAGCAGAAAGCTGAACTTAAACAATAATTGCACCTGAACTAGAATACTGTTAAAATCCGAAAGTATT
Organism: Geotrichum reessii; assembly: GCA_013305925.1. Classification (NCBI taxonomy): domain Eukaryota; kingdom Fungi; phylum Ascomycota; class Dipodascomycetes; order Dipodascales; family Dipodascaceae; genus Geotrichum; species Geotrichum reessii. The sequence goes on along the minus strand of QVTG01000012.1, from coordinate 24,516 downwards.
AAATGTTTTTTTTTTATTTATTTTATTTTTTTATCAATGTCATAAAATATATTGACTTGTATTGAATAATATGACTGGTTCTATCACGATTTCATAATGCCTTCAAAGCGCGTTCAAAATTCTTTTTTAGTTTGTTTACCAGCCAGGCCGGGTAATCTCTTATAATTGAAATCTAGCTTATTTTTTTTTTCCACTTTTTAGTCCCAACTTATCCAAAAATTTCATTGCCTATCCCTCATTACCAACACAAACAACACTACCGTGATTTCTGTCATGGATCCCAACGCAAATACGATTGGCATTGTCAGTGCCTCTGACTTGAAAGAAAAGTCAAATCTGCTGGAACTTGCCTCGAAACACATTGACTCTTACTTGGAGAAAGATGAGCGTTACCCAGACATCAGTCACACTTCACTTCGTATGTTTTCTAAAACCTAAACTGGGCCATCAGTATAAATTTCTAACCGTTTTAACAGAGACCTCATGGGCTCAATATCTGTATTTGGAGTCTGGAAGTCCGTTAGGAGCATACAATCCCTTTTTAAAATCCGATACTATTAGCATTCCTGACTCTATCTATGATCAATTCAATAGTAAGTAAGGTTTTTTTTTTTTTTTTTGTTTAACGCATGACCATTAACATATCAACAGAAACTGAGATGCAAACCAAGATGGGTATTTTTCCTGAAATTGACCGTGCTTGGATTACTGTCGACAACAGTTTATACTTCTGGAACTATCGCAATGGATCAGACTTTCACACTTTTGATCAATTGGATCAGGCGATTACTTCAGTGGCCTTGGTTTCTCCTAAACGTGGAATGTTTATTGATTCTATTACACATGTTTTGGTATTGAGTACTACGAAGGATCTTTATCTCATCGCAATCTCTTATAACAAAGAAAAAAATGAGCTTGAATTGTTTGAAACCGGTATGAACTTATCAGTTAGTGGTTTGGAGGTTTCAACAATTGTTGCGAGTAAAACCACTGGTAGAATTTTCTTAGCTGGCAAGTCTCACGGTATAAACATTTCAGAAGTTGACTACACGAATGTTGAGACGTGGTTCAAGAGCAAATGTACTCGAATTTGCCATACAGGCAATCCACTTGCTACAGTAATTCCTTCCATAAGTGGCTATGATCGTTATCAGCTTCACAATATTCCTCTTGTTGGTTCTCTTTTATCACAATCAACACCTGAAGTTGTTACGTCAATTGTAATTGACGACTCTCGTTCACTTTTATACACTCTCTCCAACTTTTCTACCATCAGAATGTATTATATGGATCCAAAGAATACAAGCCTTACTCACAAATCGACTTATACACTTTCTCAAATTGTGTCTCATATCCAGATGATTCCTACGCCTGCTCATCAGCTGGGAGACGACGTTAACAAGTCATCTTCTAACAAATCATTTTCGATTGTTTCTATTCAAGTCATTGAGTCGGTTGAAAGCTCGCGTTTGAATTTGATTGCGATTACCTCAACTGGTTCTAGAATTTATATTAAAGCTGCCAATACTACTAGTAGTTTTGGTCCGCCCACTGCTATGCAAGCCATTCAACAAAGACTCCCACCGTCAGGCGCGAATCCTACGGCTCTTAATAATATCTTAAAGGACACCAAGTCATTGTCTCGTGTATTTTCTCCAGGATACTACTTCGCGGTCGTTCCTAACCGATCCGGAGACCCTGGAGATAGTGTATTTATTGCAGCTCCTGATAGTGGTAAGATGATTTTCCATTTTTCCACTGCGACTGCTGGTGCAAACCCTGTATATTATGAGAATGCGTCATTTCTGGATATTGAAGGTTTTGTTCAGGAAATTGCACTAGTAACTCCTTACAAAAATTCTATCACTACCGGGTTTTCTAATGAATCTGCTGCTCAATACACTGTTCAAACTCCACAGATTGTCGTTTTGACTAATACGGGTATACACATTTTCACTAGAAAGTACCCATACCAAGTTTTTGAAGAGCTAGGCCAAGATATTCGGTCATTCTTTGAGTTCTATGGTCGCACAGAGACTTGTGCAAATGCCCTTAGTATCGCCAGCAGGACATCCACTTTCTCTTCTGATGAATGTGATTTTGCTAGCAAGGTTTTTATTGAGATAGGTGGTAAACCTCATCTTAAGGTTGACGATGAGAACAGTTATTCTTTGTCTTCAAACCTTGGAACAACCTCGCATGTTAGTCAGTTCAGCGCTACATCTGTTATTCCCAGGAACATTAATGTAGAACAGATTAGACTCAGTGGCCGATTCGATGGTATTGCGACTTATATTGCTCGTGTTGTCAGAACTTTTTGGAAGTCCCGTGTCTTCAACGTCCAGAAGGTTGGTACTGGTAAAAGATTTAATCATGGTATTAACAAAAAAACACTTGAATCTACTCAGCTTGTATTTTTAGAGATTGCTGAGTACCTAGACAAAAACAAGGCATTTATTGATGGACTAAGTGGAGGCTCTGAGAACTTACTGGCTATGGCAGGTAGATCGGAGGAGCTTTCTCTTCAGGCTGAACATCGCAGTTTACACTCTTTGGTTTCACTCATCAAGTCAATGAGAGAAGCTATTGCTTTTTTGCTATTACTTATTGACGAATCAGCCAAGACTACTGAAGGTCTAGAGTCAATCACCTCTTTTCTTCCTGTAGAGATTCGTGATAAGCTTGAAACTTTAACTTTCAAGCAGTTTTTTTCATCCAAACTTGGTAATGATCTTGCTCGTGAGCTAATAACCTGTTTGATTAACAGAAACATTACTGATGGCGGCTCTGTGGACTCTGTGTCATCAGTTCTTCAAGATAGATGCGTCAGCTTTTGCTCTGCTGATGATGTTATTATTTATAAGGCTTTGGAATTCCTGCGCAAGGCTGAATCATTAGAAGGAGGCGCCAGACAGCAAAAGTTGAACGAAAGTTTGGGACTGTTCAAAAAAGCTGCGGGTCATATCCAGTTTGACGTTCTTAAGGATGCTCTTGATGAGTTTGTCAAGCTTAAATACTATCCTGGTGCAGTTGATCTTGCTTTGACTGCTGCTCAAGAGGAGGACAGAGGTAATCAGGCTCTGGGATTTTTGCAAGATGGAAAAAACCCCAATGACCAGAGAAAAAAGTTTATGGATGCCAGGTATCGCATTTATGAACTGGTGTTCAAAATTCTAGAGGTTGTTGACAAGGAAGTCTCTGATTTCAAAGTTTCCAACACATTTCCTGAAAGTCAAAATGCGCAATTGCTTGCGGTTAATAGACTGAGAGATGAAACTTATTTTATTTGTTACTCTTCTACTGAAGAAATTTTCCATTTTTGCTTTTATGATTGGTTCTTATCTAAGGACGTTGTTATCAGATTGTTGGAGATTGAGACTCCTTTTATTCTTCCATACTTAGAGATCAAAGCAAAGACAGATCTAAAGATTGCTAATTTGCTTTGGACTTACCACCAGAAGCATGGAAACTTTTTTGCTGCTGCTGAAGTTTTGTTTGTTTTGGCCAAAAGCGAATTTGATCTCTCTTTGAGTCAGAGAATAGAGTTTTTGTCTCGCGCTAAAACTTATTGCAGTTGCCCGTGTCCTCCAGAGTTTCAGACTGTTATCTCTTTGTTGAATACCAACATTCAAGAGAATCTTGATGTTGCTAATGTTCAAGATGAAATTTTAAAAACCGTCAGAAACGATCCTGACTTTGACTCTGCAAAGCGTGGACAATTAATCCACGATCTTGACAGCCGTCTTTACAATATCAGCGATTTGTTTAATGAATTTGCCGCGCCGTTGGGTTATTATGAGATTATGTTGCTAATTTTTCAGACTACTGATTACCGTGGTGCCGAAGATATTAATAGTTGTTGGGACCAACTAGTTGACTCTGCACATGTCAACTTCAAACGCTTTATTAAAGACGACAGCAAGCCTTACGAGTATATCTCCCAACTTGTTCAAAGGTTGGGTCAACAGCTACAACTGGCGGAATTTGTTTTCCCGCCCGATCATTTGATTCCTTTACTAGAAGGCTACTCTGTAAAGCATACCCCTGATGCGCCACAAGGCTGGGTTGTGGACACGCTTCTGTCAGCTGGTCTGAGCTTTGAGGTTCTTATTTCTATTTTTAACAATCTTCTTGAACGACGCGATTATCCGTTTGTGGAAGAGAAAGCTTTTAAGATTCTCGCTAACGATCTTGTTTATTTACTAAACCGCTGCCTTAAAGAGTGCAAGACGATGAAGTTGTACGAGGTTGTCTCAGAGGACTTGCTGAAAACTTTAGAAAAAACTATAGGTGCAGCGCCTTTGGCCAATATTAAGAGACAGGTCATCCTTCGATAAACAATTAATGAATGAGGTGGAATGGCAAAGAACCTAGGAGAGATACCATAAATATAATATTCAATAAATACATTCAAGAAATACAATATTAAAAAAAAAAAAAAAAAAAAAAAGAAAAATGTATATAAATATCATAAGAGTTATACTTCAATAAGATGGCCAGGTAATTATGCTTACATACTGGCAAAAAAAAAAAAACACTAAACAAAGTAATGTTCATGAAACGTCTTCATGCTATTTTTTAACAAGCTCAGCAGTGCGCAACCATCTGCGACGACGCGTGTACTTGACAAATGAGTCTGATCCCATGGCTGGTTTTTTCCAAGTGTTATCAAAATAGACCCATCCGTCTTCAGGACCAGGATTCTCGATTGACCTAGTTTTTGAGTCTGGAGGCAGCGTGAGACCACCGTCGTTGGTGAGGTCGAGCTTCCAGTTGCCAATCCAATGCCATTCTACAGTGGAGTCGTCAGTTTCAGGAAGAACAAATTCTTTTAAAGGCAAGACAGGTTCAAGATATTCATCAGTCCATGGTGCTCGCTCGTACGAAAAAAGATTAGTGGACCAGCCTAAACCAATCCATCGTCGCTGGTTTTCATAAATGACATAAGTGAATCGCGGTGCAGTTTGCTTTTTTGGTAATGACATTTTAGAAAATGTTGTTTTGTGCTTTGTAAATCCATTGTATTGATTATCATTATTATTACCAGTGTTGCTATTGTCGCTGCCATTGTATTTGACAGAACTGTTGCTAGATTCATCAAACAAACCAGTTTTCTTGGCAAGCTTTCGCACTGTGCTAGATCGCCATAAAATTGCTCTAGTCACCCGCGCATGCATTGAGTGGTATGTGAGAATATAGACCGACACAATCAACAACATTGATTTGGCAGAGAGTAAATAGAAAGAAACCATAAAGTAGGCTGGCGATAAAAACGCTACTTTTAGGGCGATTTTAGAAAGGCCTCCGGAGCGGGAAAAAAATTCATCGAGTGGCGCCAGAAACAAGTTAATACGAAGTGTAAGGTTGGATAATGTTTGAACAATTTCATCTAGAGTGGGATTGGGTGTTGATGACTTTGCCGTTGAAGAAGTTGAGATAATTAATGCGTGGTTTTGGATGTAGAGATAAAGCGCAAGGATCAGGCCAATATAGACTGGGTAAGCAAAAAGTCCTATGATAGTGTCATAATAAAGAACAAGAGTTATCCAAGATATCACAAGCAAAAAGCTTTTCCAAGGATCATCAGAGGTCCATGTCAGCAAACTCAGAAACTTGTCAGTAAGCGAAATAAACGGGTACGCCTTGCTGAGGGCTCTGGTGATGGTTGGCGGGGTGTTGGAGAGGAGCGGGGTTGTGTTCTGCGGGAGATCGGTCTCTGCAGGTGCAAAAGCGGCATGAACCTCTTCCACCGGTGGCGTCGAGGCCTCAATGACATCCGGAATCTCCATGGCAGATGTTGGCAAGTGCTTCATGCAATTGGCAAAGGAAGAAGATGTGAAAAGATGAGAGTCAGTGAAAAAAAAAAAAAAAAAAAAAAAAGCGTTAAGAATTAAAAACATGAAAAGACCCAAAAAAAAAAAAAAAACATTTTATTAATACCGAAAACTTCTCACATGCTAATCATAACATTCATATCATTACTAAAGCGTGAACTTCGAAGTGAAAAAAAAAATACATCAAAACTAGAGTAGATCACCATATATGATTAAATGTGCTTTCATATTATAATAAAAAAGAAAGTTTAGCTATTTGTAGCAGATTTATTTCTTGAATCCAATGGAAATTTCCTCGCCAGTAGCTGCATTTACACTTGCTTCTGCAACTTTTCAAAATTCTCCTCGCTAACTAGCTCCGCCAGCTCATCATTTCCCAGTTCCAGAAAAACCTCATACAATGCCTCGGCAGCTGCTGTGTGCACAACAGGACTTTGACGTGGACTGGTACACAGCACCACCAATCGCTTTAGCGCGGGTTCATGACCCAGTAGCGCTAGTCCTGCAAAAGTCTTAATTGATGGTAGAATGCGGTTGGAAATTGCAGATGTGTTTACATGGGCGTTGTATGCTGCTACAAAAATTGACTGTACAGATATTCCATTGGGTATGGAAGTGCCTGTTTCGATGAGCTCCGATATCAGGCGATTAGCAGACTCAACATAAACTGCCGTGTTATGTTTGGGACTAGCAAGAAATAAAATGCGCTTCCAGAGTCGGCACTGTTGACCATCCTCTGCAGTCGCAAAATATACTGATATAGCCTGAAAAGATTGCTTGAGAATTCCCTCACTAGCGTAACGAGCACCGGCCGTATAAACAAGACCTTTAACAAATTCATTGTAAAACTCTGTTGAAAGCTCAGGTAAATTTAGTAAAAGAATGATAGAACTGAAAAAGTGAGAAGAATCACTATTAAAGATTTTTAAAAAGTCGTTTGTATTGAAAAAGTTTGACAGATTAAACGTAATATTGGTAGACAGCATTGTTAACGCATTCAGAGCGTCAGTCCGAAGGGTGTCCAGTAGTTCAACAGATATTCGCAAAAGATTTTTGGTAAACTGATTCAAAAACTCTCCAGAGTTGTCGAATTCAATCAATTTCAAGCTGACAGAGATGGCAGATTTACGGAGCCATGAACCAATGTCACCTTGAGGTGCTATTGTGTAATCATTAAGTGCGTTTAATAGTAGGTCAAAATGAGATCTTTCAATTGTTTTTGGGTTTCTAACCAGAACATTACCAAGTCCTTCAAGAGCAGTGCATCTAGATCGCATAGGCGCACTATTATCACTAATCAAGTCTATAAGTTTTAGATCAAGTTCTGGAATTCTGACTTTAGTTATCGACGACAAGAAAACTATGAACCCGTGAGTAGCAGTGGTGACATATTGCAGCCATTCATCTATCGGAATTAGAGAAACATCAATTTCGCGCGCAATCGCTTCTATATCACTATCAAAAAAGATCCATGTTTTTTGTCGCAAAATTTGTTCCAGTTGATCTACAATACATTTATCAGAGTAAGACCCCACAAGATCAGCTAGATAATGCACATATCCTTCTGCCAACTCGTGATCTTCTTGAGTAAATTTCTTAACTGATTTGAGCTGTGTTAATGATTTAAGCTCATTAGTGCAATGAATCTCACTAAATGCGTAGAAAATTGGTCCTAAAAAGTGCGAGTATCTGTCTGTAGCAAACTTGGACAACTCAGTGATGATGTATTTTCGAGTTTCATCATTTTTTTTGGAAAACACACCAAGCGCTTTTCCAGCCAATTTAGAAACAACAGAGTCCCAAGAGTAAATTGAATGGTGGACAAGAAACTTTATTAGGTTGTGGAACCCTAGATCGTAGAGCTTAGGTGCTATCGTCAAAAATGATTGTTCGCGGTTTCCAAGTTTGAAGAAATCTAGTGTTTGAACTATTGGAATTCCCTTTGTGGCATCAGGATGACGACCAATACCCTCTTGAATTGCTGCAGAAGCAGCACGGCGGATGTTGATTTCTCTATCAAAGCAGCTCGCAGCAGCTAAGGCTTCAATCAGGCTCTCAAAGATATTAGCTGGGATATCATTAAATGCACGAAAAAGTGCCCACGTAACAAAACACGCAGCATCACGAACATTTGAACCTGCAGCGTAGGTCAGCTTTCGCTGTTCAAAGATAAGACCAGCACGGACAATTCGAACAATATCGTCGTATTTTTCGGTAAGAAGACTTAGTCTACGGCGTAAAAACTCAGCAATAAGTAACAACGTGCCATGCCATTGAGTAAGCGAAACAGAATTGAATTGATCAAGATATTTCAAATTTTCGGGGGAGTCAGTAGGTGTTGGAATGTCATCTAATATTGTTGAGAAAACCATGTCAACAATGTCGGGTTGCATGTCTTCTGGTAAACATTGTGTCACATTCGCAAGCTGTTTAGATGCAGCCAGACGGACAATTGTATCTCTTCCGTTTAGTCGTTCAAGTAAACTGCCAATAATGTCTTCTATAGTTGACTCGTCAGCAAGATCATTCTTGATAAAGCAAACCGCAAGTCTGCCTAAACATTTAGCGACAAGCTTTTCAAATACTGGAGGTGATTTTGCATTTTCTGTCTCTATCTCAATAATTTTTTCAGTGAAAAATGGTTTCATATGAGTATGAACATCGATGGGTTCGAGTAAATTCACCATGATGGAAAATGATCTTAAGATTCCAATTTTGAAAAAGACTGAGCTTGATGACCACTCTTTTGAAACCGACTGAACAAGCTTTGGCATCATTTCAGTTTTTGTATCGCTTCTAGTTACTAGCCGGGCAATGAGAATAGAAGCTGCATCGCGCTCCTTTCCTGGTATAGATATATTAGAGTATGCAATTGTGTAAAGTCTGTTTTTCAGATTGTTGCCGAAGGTCTCGAGTGAGAATGGAGCCAGAATAAGAACCGAAAGCCATAAAAGCAAGCAATAACGATACTGCCATGTCGAATTTGCGGCCACAGACTCCACTAGCTGAACAACTGTCGTTAGGTTTGTAATATCACTAGAAAAGAATCGTGTGATGACCTTGTAGCCCCTGATTTTACACAAGAGATAGAGAATATTGGCCGCCCATTGATTGTCGTCGTTAGAGGCTTCTTCTACACTCCCAAGTGGTAACAGTGCGGTTAGCTTAGGCACAATGTTGTTTAAAATTGGATCAAGCATTTGAGGGAGTTCTTGGAATTGATCTAGATCTTTAACAATATTCAGATACTCTGTGCGAAGCAGGTTGTGCTGGTCGTCCAAGCCATCGCTAGAATTTTCCAGCAAGGCAAGTATCCTACAGCCCAGCTTTTTTATGTCTACGGCAGTAACTTCGTAAGTCTCCATTATGATGGGCAGAAAAGATAGATTGGATAATAGAGCATTTGGAAGACAAGAAAAGGCGGAGGGATGAAGAAAAATGGAAATTCCAATTAAAAGAAAAATTTTACACACAAAAAATATATACAGGACGATAAAGGCATGACAATATGAAAAACAGAAAAAAAAAACATTTGCTAGTAAACGCTTAAATCACCAAAGGGAGAAATAAAAAAGCGTTTACAGAGTTCTGGGCTCGACAGTGAAACCAGAAGAAGATTTTCTTGACAGCAGTTCCGCATCCCGTGTGGCAAGGTCTTTAACGAGGTTGACCTTGACGATTTCCTTGATCTTGAGAATTTGACCGACCATCTGAGGGTTAACCTCTCTGTAAACAACAGAGCCTCTCTTTCTAAGACCAATAGCTTTGCAAGTTTGACGAATAGTCTCGGGAAGACCAATAAATGAGCGGTAAAGTTGAATTCTATAGTACATGGTGGTCTGTGTTGCTGGACAGAGATGATGATGGTGTTTTGAATGGTGATGCGCAAAAAAGTTTGAAAAAAAAAGTAAAAAAATATATTATGTAATATAGTAAACTTTCAAGTTATAAGTGCGATATTTTATAGCGTATGTATTTTGTTTTGTTTTTAGACAGCAAAGAAAAATGTGTTTTTGGGAGATTTGTACGCACATAGACGTATATACTTGCTTTTCGCAATTTATCCATTGTTCAGTTATTGAAGCTTTGTGTATATAAACTCCAGTCTGGATTTTTATTTATTTATGTAAAAAACATTTTAATTTATTTTATTTTCATGTGGCTCTCAATTTTGCTTTTTATGTTTTAGTAGTAATTATTAACATTGTTCATTTGCTGAACTTGTTTAACATTGCCTCTAACTACACCTGCTTATTGACTAACTTCTATTTTAAAGCTGCTATGCAATATGTTTGAAAAATCACTGCTTAGATATCTCTTTTATAAAATTAATCACTTTTTTCATTCATTTATTTGTAAAATCTGAAAATGTTATCTTGTTGAGTAAAATAAACGCGTACTTGAACACTTTCAAAATCCTTTGTGATCCTGTACTCTGGACTTTTTAAAAAATTATTTCATGTCGATGAAGATAGATAGAAAATTTGTTTATTGTCCTTACATCACATAGTTACATAATTAAAATAATAATAACAAAGATTTACAAAGAAGACATGGAATTCAAAAACATTTATCTCTATGAGACTTTGAAATTAGCGTTCTCAGCGCGCTTCATGTCAATGAATATGTATATTTTTTTTTATGACGATGACTAAGTTCAAAAAAATCTATATAAATATTAACAGTGTAGTCATATTTCCAGTCTTATTGTCGTATGTGAATTCAGTAATGCTTCAGTATTCATCGTCCAATTATTGTTCACAAATGTCGAGATTTTCAAAACTAGTTTTTACTAAACAATAATTGGGTTATAGATGGTTTACTATATAATTACATGATGAAAGAAAAAAAAACGGTTTCGAGGAATGTTTGTATCAAAACATTCAAGTTCATGTTATCACTGAGTTGCAATGAGGTCCATCTTGCTATGTTATAAAAAAAAGTATATTTTTCATTGTAATTTATTTTGTCTAATATCCAAAATGTTTTCGTGTTAATATCATCAGTGAGATATCATGACCACGTGTATCAACACGATCATGTTTGTATTCTTGGAGTTAGCTAGGTAGTATTTAGAGTGTGCTATTTTCATTTGACTTAAAAATAAAGAGTTTTTCAATCTTGATCTCAACAATAAATCAAACTATTCTATGATCTAAATCCTTTGACATGGTAACTTATTCAATTGATATTTTAAGTTTATTCTGCATTAAATAAAAAAAAAAAAATTCTTATGTCCAAATTTTGCCGTTGTACGTATATTCCATATATTGAACTTTTTAGATTCAGTTAAAAAATTTATTTAAATATATATATATATATATATATATCACACATATGTTTCAGGGGTACGATGAATGCAAATCGAGTGTTTCTACCGTGGGTCCTTGATTAATAGTTGACCTTTAAGGTGGACGACGGGACCACTCAACATTTTGATCTTTTCTCTTTTATTCGTTGAAGTTTTTTTTTTCATGTGTGTTTAGTTTACTGAAATACTTTTTGAAAAAAAAAAGTTTTTTTTAAAACATTCTAATTTCAATTTTAGTTATTCAAAAAATACGTGTTCTAGTCCTCCAGAAGACCCATAATAATTAATAGCTATAACTCTTTTATATTGTTTAAATTTTATAGATGCCTCTGTGGCCTGACTTCGAAGTTTTAAGCACTCAGTGACCACAATTTTTTTAATGAATTCATTATTTATTAACATTGTAGCTTTTTAAATTGAAATTAAGGTCTTTAAAAACGTTTTCATCAAGTACATACGAGTTCCGAATAAAATTAACAATATTACAGTTATTTTTTTCGCTGCTGAATACGCTATTTTAACGAGAAAGATTTTGTTTTTTTCAGTAACTCCAGCTTACGTAAAGTGTGATTTCAGTTTCCATATTTTAGGGTCAAAATAATGGGTAAAATCGTAAAACTAGCTATAAGAAGTATATCTGAGTTTCGAATGCATTGTAGCATGTTAAGGTATCAATTGTCAACATTAATGATATAAGTTAAAATGAAGGCAGAAACAATAATATATTTTAGCAGTAGTCCCATTACAAAAGTTTTTTGTTGGTCCTTGAACTATCCAGTAATTTTACAAAGCTTTGTTCAAGTTGTGAAAATTAATGTGGTGTCTGTAATTATAATATTTTTTTTTTCGCAATAAAATATATAGATATACACGTATATTTCACAAATCATATTTCATCTTTGTTGTGCAAAAATATAATTATAACTATAAGAAAAAAAACAAATAAACAAAAGCAGTCAATAATTAATATATTTAATAAATAAAAAAAAAAAAAAAAAAAAAAAAAAGGATGCATTAATGCAAATTTTTGTGTAAGATAACTTTTTTTTTTTAACCCATTGGAAGAATTTTCATTTCTCATTTTTAGTAGCCACTGGAGTTAGATCATTGTCTTGCGATCTATACAAGGTTAGAATTTCAAATTTATTTTCGTCAATAATTTCAATTGCGCAACACTGTTCTTTGTCGAATTTTTTCGCACTGATCGGGCTGCCATGTAATTCTGATAAAGTTTCTGTTTCTATTTGGGGGTTTTTGTAATCGGGATCTTCAAGGATTCTAGAGTCCTCCATAAGACTAGAATCACTTTCAGCTGTAGAGAAATTCTGAGACATCTCTGCTTGTAATTGGTTATGCATGCGGTCAATATCAATGCGGCTATTTGAAACAGCATTTCGCAGAAACCATGAAGGCAGCATTCCAACATTAGCTAAAACTGCCATGAGAATCAATGCTGATCGCATATTGTCGTTTGATCCCGTCTTTATCTCGTTCATTATGATAATTAAAATAGCACCGAGTAAGTTGCCGCCGTTCCACATAATAGCGCCAGATAGTGCTGGTGTCACAGGCGATGTTTGTTCCTGAACCCACTCCAGCAGCGCTGGTAGTAGCGTAAAAGACACACCGCCGAGAACGCCGGAAACCAAAAATGGCCCCACAAGCTGGTTGGAATATGTACTTGTAAAATTCAATGCAATGTAACATGCAGACATGATTGGGAGGGCAATCTTGATAACCAAAAGAAAATTATGAGTTTTGTCAATTAAAGGAGACACGATAATGCAGCATACGATACCGGATGCAATAAGAATAGCACCAGCTATGCCAGCTTCGTCTGACGTATAACCGTAAGGCGACATAATTTGGTTAATATATGTAGAGTAGGCGTTGAAGAGCCCGACATAAATAGTAAACATTACAAAAATCGAGAGGTATAATGGCGAGCGCACAAGTCTTTGAATAGATGCTCGCAGTGACAGTTTTGGTATGATAGCAGATGGACACGGCGGAATGGGTGGAGTACCAGGCGTTATCAATACAAGAAAACTAATAGCAGATGCAAGAATGGCAGTTATAAGCATAAATACTTTAATTTTGTCAGGATCTGAGCCAACCAAAAGCGGGCCGACAAGCTGGCCAATGGCACCACCAAACGGATTGGAGATGGATGCAATGGCGTTTGCAGTGACACGCGATGAAGAAGTAAACCACATGTCGGTGAAGTATCCCACAGACCCAAGCGCAAATGGCTGTGCAAAGCCAATTAGAATTTGGCCAACCATCAAGAGCGCAAAAATTCGATTTGCGGCGCCAACATATCTTAGCCAGTTGCCAATAGTGACTAGTATGCCACATATAAAAAGCGCGGGACGCACTGAGCTCGACCGCGAAAGTGTATATGCCACAACGGGCGACATTGCTGTATATGCTAGCAGTACAGTGGTTGAGAGCCAGTTGATAGGGCCCTGGCTAGAAAAGCCAAAAAGTTGTGTGGTCTCTGTTGATATTGCAGCAAAGGAAAGCCACCCCCATGAACATATGAAATTAAGAAGGGCAAGTGTGATGAGGCCAATAAAGCGACGTTTGAACACTTTATACTCCGGAATAGGTAGCTCTTGTTGTTGATGTCTGCCAGTTGCGTTTTCGAGATCTAGCGCAATATCTGGCATGTTAACAAGAGGGTCAGTAGTAAAAATATAAAAAAAGTTGTGATTGCGCAAGTAGAAATCAGGTAAATACAATCACGAAGTAAAGCTAGAGTATATGAGGGGAAGAAGGGTATTTTATATATTTTACCTATTTCTTGAATACAATGGATGCTGCTTTGTCACCGTTTAGATAGAAGCTCGCTGCATTGAAATAAAAGAGATACGGTAACGCCTTTTTTCTAGGGTGTCAGCGGGTCTTTTTTAGAGATGCGTTTTAGCAGCACTTGTAATTTGTTTTTCAGGGTACTAAAATTTAGGCTCTTTTTTTTTGTATATGGGAGACTAACAAAATAATTTGTCAAAATGGTCAATGCAGCTTGAACAAAAAAAAAAAAAAAAGCAAATTTATGATAAATAGTTTAAACCCCAGGTAATATTTTTTGTACTGAGTCTCAATTAATAATACTTGCTATCGCCTTGTGGCTGATATCAAAGATTTGTCGACAAGTGAATAATGATAAATAAATAAATAAAAAGGAAAAAAGCAACTCTCAAGTTGTTGATGCTTGGTTATTTTATTTATCTTACCAGTATACTGGTCTATGAAGCTATGTCAATCCACAGTGCTACTTATGAGAAGGCTATTATTGTCACGGACAACACTCATGGCATGAACATGTCAAAGCTGATTTAGTAACATGTACTTTTCTGGTCATGTTGTTAAAAGATATCTATAACTACAAACTATAGCACGCCGAGAACGGAACATGTAGAGAGGGTACACCCCCTCCCCCTTTTTTTTTTTTTTTTTTTCCAAAATGATATGTAAAATGCTAAATCAATAATCCAAGAACTTAATTTTTTATACTGTGGGGCCTGCCAAATCAAAATAGAGGCATTACTTTTTTTTTTTTTGGCGTCTAATAAACACATTTTTCTTGAAATTTTAAGTAAAAAAGACTTTTAAAAAATCTAGATTTTGAGCCTTGACCCCTCGGGTTTAATACACACATGTTCTTATCGTCTTTTTTTTTTAATTTTTGATAGTTTATTTCTGCTAGTTTAGAAATATTATTTAGCTGATACAACAGTGTTTATTTGTTTGCTTCCAGTTGCGACATATGTAGGGGGTGCATGACCACAAAAGATTTGATGAATGATAGGCCAGTATCGCTGTCATTGCATCTCATGTTTCTGCGCGTCGTTGCACTTATGAGAGTTTTCAAAGTCTGTTAGGTTAAAAAAAAAAAAAAATCTATCATGAAAATTTGTATTCAACAGCCCTGAAATCTACAGTAACGACGATCTGTATTTTTCTTTTTTATTTATTTGCCTTCAAAAGGGGTGTTCACGTTTTTCATGCACCATAATTCTTTGTTTATGGTGTTTATGGCATGGGAAATAATGTGTTTATTTGCCGACTACGTTCTGAGGTTGCTGAAATCTTTCAAGAATCCTATTATGATTAGTAGTAGTAGTAGTAGTAGTAGTAGTAGTAGTAGTAGTAGTAGTAGTAGTAGTAGTAGTAGTAGTAGTAGTAGTAGTAGTAGTAGTAGTAAATCCATATTTTATACTATTCTTTCGCCAAATTTACACAAAACAAAATACTAAACAAACCATCAACCAGTTCCTGTTAAAAAAATTACAATAGAACAATAACAAAGTATCTCTAAAACTTTCACACTTCATAGAGGTGGATTGTTTTGTTTCACATACTGTCGAAAAATTGAAAAAAAAAATTCTTATATCACGATATCGATCATTATAAGTACGTGAGACAATTGTTTATTAACCTACGCATTTATCAAACAATTCATTGACGAACAAAAAAAAAAGTATTTGAAATGAAAATTGTGAATATTGTTAAATATTGTTAAATATTTTCTTAAGGAAAATTTTGGAGTGTTAAAAAAAATAAAAAAAAAAAAGCAAAGCAACAAACCCTTGTGCTGGGCAGACAAAGCTAAGCAAGTGCGGCTTGCGCTTTGACTCTTGGCTGCTGAAGTTAAATTACAATAAATTACAATATTATGTTGTATAGATAAAAGCTGTTGAAGCTCAACATAAAATAAAATAAAATAAAAATTTCAGATTGGTGACCAGGAAGGTTTAGCTAAGACCCCCTTTTTCTTTGTTTTCTTTTAACCTGAACTCTTTAGATGCTTTGCTTAAGTTCTATGTCGTTTTATTTTTTCTTGTCAGATTCTATTCTAAAGAAATAATTAGTTACAAATGGTGCAAGTGAGTCATATTAGCCAAAGTAGTTTTCGGTTCTGACCTACCAAATAAATAAAAGAAAAACTCGGTACAATGTAAAAGTCTGGGTGATTTTAAAAAATGACGTATATACGTGACCCGTAGAAACCTCATATTAAACGCAGATACATTTTAATCGGGCTTACCGGGACCACTGATGACCCGTTTGCCGCGCTTTAGTCTGTTGAGTAAAGCTAAATTATGAAATACAGTAGTCAAACGCTTTCACATATATTACCGGACCTAGCCCTTAGTCTGTTTTCACCGGCGTATGCACATAAGGTTAGCGTGAGTGATCACCCTAACAACGCTTACTGTGATCCTCAAATTCTATTTTTTTTTTTTTTTTTTTTTTTGCCAACCCCCCAAGCCAAGCCTTTACCGTGTTGCTTGACTTTTGTCTCAACCACTTCCAACGTTCAAACAGCATCGCTCATCTTTAACAACTACCGACTGCGATATTTTTAGTTTGTTTGTGCAAAAGAAAAGAAAAAGAAAGTATATGAAAAAAAAAATCCAGCTTTTTTGTCGATGTTTTAGCCTTTTTTTTTTTTTGTTTATGCCTGCTCTCCTTTAAATGTTGTGCCGGCTTTATTTCGGACTTTATTTATACACCTTAATCGCTACAATACCACCACCATTTGAACCACCAGCGGTAGCTACTTGCCCTTAGTCTGCCCGCGCAAACCACCTTGAGCTGCTTTATGATAGCGCTGCTCACCGCCACGCTCACTGTTTCTCATAGCATAGTAAACCTCCAGCCCTCCAGCACCACCATCGCTCCATCATCTCTTTTAGAATCACATAGCATCGCCTCTTCTTTTCAACAGCATGAACCCCCAGCCTTCAACACCGCTACTATATTACAGCCACATACCACTGCCATCCCTTTTGCTTCTGATTCCGCACAACCTGTCGTCGTAGTCATACCTGCTCCGTCTGTCGTCACCCCTACGGCCTTGCCGCTATTTAAGCGGCAAGGCATCTGGCGCGAGCCCTACACTACATCCTACGACACACCCGGCTGTCATCCAGTGACATTAGCACCTGGCACGTTTCACTTTGGTGATACCACTATTGTAATTCCTCCGTCTGTTGCAACCGAGACTGCTGCGCCTATAGTGTTTCACCCGCTGTGTCTGCACGGGCGTCCCGTACTTGGCATTTCCAGTCACAACAACACCGAACTCCCATCGGTTATACCCAACACCGAAACTGAATGGAAAAACTGGATTGCTGACGGTGGTCGCTTTGCAACATCTGTTGTGCCGCTCATGTACTCTATTGCTGCGTCGTCGGCAATGTGCTGGCTGCTAACGTTTATCATCATGGGATTTCAAACGCGCAGGCCAGTGCTGTACCGTCTTTCACTACTGTGTTGTTCTATTTATCTTCTTGTCGTGATTATTAATTTCACTAATGTTTTCAACAATCAGTTTAGCCGCGGCTATTTTGACGCCATCGAAGCGCGCCACATTGTGAAACTCAAACCTAAACTTCACGGACTGAACCTCGCATTCAACACGATAATATATCTCGCGCAGGTGCAGGTCGCTATGTCGCTGTTTAATCGTCAAAAGGAAAAACGTATGGTGCTGTGGCTGGGCGGTTCTGTGAGCATTGTTGCTCAAACTATTTATGGCATCTCGGTATTTCATCCAATGTCAATGTTGACGTCACTTTCTACCTTTGCATATCTGTTTCAAATTGCGCTAGGGGTGCTGTATTCATGCTGTGTTTTTTATTATGCTATTACCAATTGGCAGAGCTGTTTGACGCGTGATCCATCAATGCTGTTTCTTACAGTTTTTGCGCTTCTTGCGGCCATGTCACCTATTATTTTATTTATTGTCGACCTTGTTAACTTGTGGATCTTTGAGTGGGCCGATGCGCTTTCTTGGGCCACGTCTATGCTCGCGATTGTGACTGTCCGTGAATGGGCTGACCGTGTTTATGTGGCCGAAAAGATCCGCGAAAAAAATGGCGTACTTGGCCGGCAAGTTTTTGAAGACGAAACTGGGCCTGCTGCGATCCGGCCGACCACAAAACCGCGGCGGCCGTCTGTAGGCAATAATGACGACGATGGAGATAACGTTCTTGCCAATAGAGGACGTCCATGGGACGAGGAAAGTGAGTTGACCGGATCAACTTACAATCAACAATCTCCTTCAACTGCCCATCCACTATTACACCATCAGCGTACATCACCGCTGCAACCTCGCATGCCAGCCTCTTTACCCGGCCCCTTTATCACCCACGCAATTATCGACTCACCGTTCGATCCGTACGAAAATAAATCCGTTTTTGTACAATATTTTCACAAAGCTTTAGATTCAATTGTCTATATATCTGATATTGTCATTAATCTTGGCATGTCTGTATCTCGTCCACTCTCCTTTGCATCAAGCCATAATAACACACAAACTAATGGCACCAGGACGACTGATATAACAGACGACACCATCAATGATACTGCAATTACGACTCTTTCGAATAACAACAACAATACCAACAACAGAAATAACAATATTGCTACCAATACATCTACATTTGACGCTAATAATATTGGAAATGCAGTCACGATTGTTAGTACTCACAATACAGCCAACTCTGATAGCTCTACGCACCAACAACCCCTTCAACAGTTTCATTATGCATTGAAACGGGTTGTACGCAATAATGACAATACTAGCCCTTAACAATCATAGTCATTTGAAATAGTAACATCTTCTATCAGATTAGTTTTTCAGATATCTCACTTTTGCAATAATCATTCTTTAAATGTCACTTTTTCTTTCCATCTCTTTCCAATGATGATGGAAAGAAAATATCTCTTAATATATCAACTTGTGCATCTTTTTATTTATCGAGTTTTATCTTATTTTTTTTTCAATGATTTTTTTTATTTATTTATATACTATATACATTTTTTTTTCCCCGTATTGCAAGAAATCAAGCCAGTTTTTATCTTTTTTTTTTTCTTACTCTAACCATTTCACTATCAAGTAAAAAAAAAAATAAAAAAAAAAATAAAAATGAAAAATAAAAACAGCATGGCAGATGATTAAAAAAAAAAAGGAATAATTTTCATCAACAAAAATTAAAAGTACCGATTAAATACTCACATCCAATTGTAAGCAAAAAGACCCCATCCATTACTGCTCCATGGCTTGTGGTAGTGTATGCTTTTTTTTTTCAAGTTTTTTATTTGTCAAGCTTTCTGCGGAGAGCACGCTGCAACTTCCGTCTCTTGCGAAGCTTGTGCTTGTTCATCTTCAACTTTCTCTTTCTCTTGACACTGGTGGCCTGAATAACCCGGCCAAATGACTTGGAAACAGGAGACTCCACAATGTGGGGGAGAAACTCGTTAATGTCAGTCTCACCTAAAAGCAGGCTTTTGATCTTGTTCAGGCTGCGTGACACGTCGGGATGGTTAGCCAATTCTTCGTCAACCACAATTGAAAACTCGGTATTTAAGTTGTTGTTGTCAAAAAAATTGGTAGTGTTGGTGTTGTTGTTACCATTAACTTCAACAGAAAACACCTTAACACCGTTGCGACCAACGCCAGTGGCAGCCAGAATAGCATTTTCTTCCATTCTTTTCTGCAAACGTTCAGCCTCCATTTTGGTGGCTTCCGCCTCGGTTGGCGCGGGCTGGTAAGGCAGCATGTTACGTACAATAACTCTAGGTACTTTTTTCATTTCGGGGTTAAGCTCTAGGCCAGAGACAGACACATCCCAAGGCATGTACTCTCGGCCATCAAATTTACTCTTTTCGACACCGTTGTGATTATTGTTGATCTGATTTTTGGTGTAGTCGGTCATGAACAGTGGGCGATGACCAGAAAAAAACATGTCCAAGGCCAGTTCGCGCGCCTGAACGTTTTTGGGCGCAGCGGTCTGCTCAAACAGACTGGTAGAAATAGGCACGCCAGCAGACTTTGCCTTGACTGCAGGGGAGGAAGATGATGGCGGCGCGGATGATGACTTGAATCGGCTACCATTCTTATTAAGAGACTCGGTCGACATGGAGAACGAGTTGCGGCGGCCGCTACGGCCGCCCATCAGCATATGCGTGGCGCTGCTTGAAAATCCAGCCTTCAAAGCTGTAGATCCGCTGGCACTGTTGCCCAGGCATTTCCTGGCAAAAGATAATCCAGAAAGCATTATGTTATCGGTTGCGGTAGTGGTGGCGGTTGGGGATGTATTGATTACCGATAAAAAAAAAAGAGAGGGGAGAAAAAAAAAAATTGCAAAGAAATTTTAAAAAGACGAAGTTTGACTGGTTGCCGCATTTTTTCCTCTTGTGATGCCGGGTAAGTTAATTTAGTTTCAACTGACTAAATTATGTAATGCCAACGTTTTTTAAAGCTTAAGTCTCATGTGCTATAAATTTTTACACTTATTTTCATGTAGTACGTATTATGTATATATACGTATGATTGAACCAGAACAAAAGTTTTGAACCAGCATGACCCATTTTGAAATAGGTTTTTTAAAGAAGAAAAGAGTTTAATGAGTTGTATTTTGTAAAATAAAAAGTACAGAAAATTTTCAATTGTTCTATTCTCATGATATAATATTTAGCAATTATAGAAAATTATGTATTGGAGTACCTTGTCTAGAGTTCATACTAACCTAACTACCTATAATAAACCACTGATAAAAAGTTTTGAAAACAAGGTCGATATTAATTAAAAAAAAATAATAACAATGATAATAATAAATGAATAAATTGTTTTTGTATTAATGATTTTTAAGGAAAATAAGAATGGATATCTGCAATGAAGTTGATCTAACCAGCCTACCTAGCTTATTATTATTATTATTATTATTATTATTATTATTATTATTATTATTATTATTATATTATTTATTATTATTATTGTTACTAATTTTCTTTTATTCATTACTTATTTGAATCAATTAATTTTTGTTGTGGTAACTAATAACAAAATTCATCAATCAAAAGTCACATATCAAGTTTTCGAATTTTGTGAAAATGAAATCTCCAAGCATTCTGAAGTGAGTGTAAATAGATTAGTTAGCAATGCAGACTTAAACGTATTGTGCTTTCAATAATTATAAATATTAATATCAACAATTATAATTATTATCGGTGAATAGTCTTTTTGAATACAAAGATATTATGCTAGAACTGTGTTTCAATCCTACTTTCAAAAGTTTTTCAATACTTTATCTCAGTATGACATTGTTCTGGATTATGAATTCACTTATCATAATGAGTTTTTACTGTCATTGATTATCAATATATACCTATATTGTTTTTTGTTTTTTTTTTTTGTATTTGAAATATCTTTTAAAAAAATTAATTTTCAACTTTAACCTGTGATGGGTGTTATCAATCAAATTTTGTCAATAGATTTTTTTTTCTTTTTTTTTTCTTTTTTGGCATCCCATGAAACCTTCTAGTTTAAAAAATTTTATTTCAATAATATTTAGTTTGAAATTTTATCAGCATGAAATTGTGAAAAAAAAAAAAAATTCAATCAATTTTGTTCTATGATTATTATTTTATAATATTCACAATCAGGTTTAAGGACAAAATACTTCAACAAAAATTTCACAATTTATGTAGAGTATAGTTAATGATATGAAGGAAAGTCATGAAAAAAATTTTCCATCAAAAAATGTACATGTTATATTTCAAAAACTAATTATTCAAATATAAAACAGTTCAATTTGATCAAATATAGGTGTATATATATATATTGCCAGTGTATTATCTGGAACCGTTTTCTAACTTTTTATTCAACCATATGATTTTTGGTATGACAAGTTTTCGCATCTACGAGTACAATCGTCTTACCAAAATATTTTTTTCTTTTTACAAGTTATGAACGACTACTTTTGATTTAAATGATTTTTTCTCCAAATATCAATTATAATTTTTCATTTGAACATTTTACCACAAACGCTCAATAAATGAGTCAAGTTTAAGGTACCCGTTGACCCAATGTTAAGCTACTGGTATTTATAACAAGAAGCTTGACACTCAATGTCAGTAGAATAGACCTAACCAAATAAATAAATAATAAAACAATTTTCTTAGTGTACAAAAACATGGTTGACTACATCAGACTCATGAATTGTAGTGACAATAAAATAGAATGCCTTTTTTCGCAGTATCAAGGCTCACAAAATCGAGTTTCTAACCTTTTTTAAACATGAATCAGAATCTTAACTTACCCTGCCGGGACTGATATTAGGGCTATTTATCAACCCTTGCCCTATAATGAAGTATAAAACATAACCGGCTTGTGCAAATTTCTACTTTCACTTCTACTCTATATATCCAGACTCTTGGTTGATTTTGATTTTGTCAAGTTGATCCAGATACTTAACCATGTTATACATTGAACAAATGTAAGTCCTTATTTCATATTATATCAGCATTATTGGACATTCTTTATTGTGCACTTTGTTTATTTTGAAAATTGTTATGACGAGACATTAGCTGTGCACCAGTCCGAAGAGGAAATTTTGTTCTCTCCTCATCCATGTGGTCTACTATATACCCAAATTTCTGATTCATTTTTCAAATAAACAATTTGTTTGAACAATACCTTTTGCTCAATAAAAGCTCTAATTCTATATTTTGTATGGCTTTGACTAACAAATTATCTTTTAGCATTTATATTTCATGAATGATCTTGTATAATATATAATAAATATAAAAAAACAAAAAAATTAAGATCAATGAAAATTTACTCGTTTCCATCTTTAATTAAACAAATACGAAGTTAGAGTCAGTTGGAATAATGTATAAAAATAACATCTAAAAAGCATCTCATGGCAGTTCATGAATTAATTTTATGCATCAACATGTAAATACTCTTTTTTATTTATAGCCAACTACTCTATCTGAAAAGCCTTGCTTGTGGCCGTCAACTCACTAATATGACAGACAGGAGGGCCATTTCGCTTTCTACTTTTGTCTACTTCTGTTGACATATGTAGTACATGTATACTTTTATTTTATTCAGATCAACATAGAGAGTTGAAGAAGGAGAATTGATTTCTATTTACTTGAGCTTAAGTCATTACAAATTATATTTAAGCTTTATGTTCTATAGTCTACTTCTTTAGTCTTATATCACATGACCCAGCCAACCAGAAGCGAGAAAAAAAAATTTTTTTTCCAACACCACTTGTTTCTTCATAACTGTTCCATTAACCATCTTTCAGCACCACTTCATACGCAGCCAACCAACAAACATGATCCGCAACATCAGCAGATTGTCACAACCCTATATCAGGTCATGTGTGACGCGCCAGCAAAAGAGCCTTTTTCACAGCTCTAGAATTCAGAATCTCGATCTTTTTGGATTTCTCAAGGGCCGCAAAGAACAGGTCGCTCCTGTGCCTTCGACTAAAAAGCTGATTAAGGATATCGAGGAACGCGAGTCTCGTAACGAAGTGTCAATAAAGGAGCCAGTTGATCTTGAGGTCATTGGTCTGCCTCCACGGGATTACTCTGTGTGGACTGAGGAGGAGCGTAACGGATTTACAGTTGATGCATTCCCTATTAACCAGGTGAACAGTGAGCTTACCGCTGAGCAGGTTCAGGCTGCGCTTGTTAAGACTTACAACGAGATTAACGCGACGGCAGTTGAGAGCATATCTGATGAAGTTGCAAGCAAGACATTTCAGGATTTCAACGCACGCCTACAATTCCTGAAGAGCGTCGAGAAGACTCTGAAGACTGCTGTCAGTGACGCTAAGATCATTGAGCTGGACAGTATTCAGGCTATTATCAACCATTTTAACAACTTTGTCATTGGCCGCCAGTTCAACGAGAAGGAGCCTGATGCTATTTACCTCAAGCCTGAAGACTTTAAGGGTACCAACATCACTCTTGTCGACGAGTCATTGTCGGCCAAGAAGGCTAAGTCTAAGGTGTGGGAGAGCCTGGTGGAACAGGCTAAGAAGGCGGAAGAGGAGGAGCTGGAGAAGTCGCTGGATGGTGTCAACAAAAACTAGAACCAGACGATAGATGAATGATGGTAACATAATTACACCAAACCCCAAAATTCTGTATATAAAGCGCTTCACGAGAGAATGTATAAATAACAAAAGAAAACGAAAATAATCAAAAGATTTGTGTAAATAGCTGGAAAGTATAAGCGGCATTTTGAAAAAAAAAAAATTAAAGGACTGAATGAATTTTATATTTATTGCAAACCCATGTAGGTAAAGCCGGCTATGAATTCGAAGAACGTTGTTTTATATATTTGAATTTTCTCGTTACAGGATCAACTTTTGATGGCCTTTAGCAACATTGTGAAATCAAATTAAGGGGCATAGTTATCGTATTTTCCATTAGCAAAGATCTAAGAAGAGCGAAGTGTTATAAACAGAATTTGATAATAATAATAATAATAATAATAATAATAATAATAATAATAATATAATAATAATAATAATAATAATAATAATAATA
>QVTG01000119.1:0-57703 GCA_013305925.1 Geotrichum reessii | reverse complement strand
ATTATTATTATTATTATTATTATTATTATTATTATTATTATTATTATTATTATTATTATTATTATTATTATTTATTTATTATTATTATTATTATTATTATTATTATTTATTATTATTATTATTATTATTATTATTATTATTATTATTATTATCTTATCTTGAGTCTTTGCTCAAGTTTCCTGTTTAATTATGTGATCACTTGATTTTTGCAAAGTCTCGTTAATTTATTCTTATTCATAGAAAATAATGTTCAAAAAAAAGCTGCCAATAAAAAGGGGTCGAAAATAGCAATTTTTTGATATAAAAGTTCAAAAATAACCACTTTTTTATTGTGATTTTTTGCAAAAGTTAAAGTCCAAAAGTAACTATTTTTGGTTAATTTATGTTCAAAAATAACCTCTATTGAAAAAAGTGGTCAATTTTGAACTTAACTTTTGAAAAGTCGTTAGTTTTGAATTTAAATGTTGTGAAAGTGGTTATTTTTGATTATTAGTTGTATGAAAGTCAATACTTTTGACAATTAAAAATTAAAAAGTGGTTACTTTTGAAATTTTACTTTTATATTTTAACTATTTCTGACCTCTTTTTTAGAAATGTTGTTATTTTTGATCTTTTTACAGAAATATGATTACTTTTGGAATTTGAAATCAAAAAATGACTATTTCTGACCTTTTTAAAATACAACGAATTTTTTTTCAAAATATGACTTAGAGCATGATAAATGATACATTTTCATAATAAATATTAAACACAACAATTAAATTTGTCTACAAATCCAAGATTTACATACAGATCTGTCCTGACAAGTACTGTCATTCCAAAATTTTTTGTTCAAGCAGAAAGATTAAAAATCTTTTCATTGTTCTCACATATAATAGGTTTATAAATAAAATTATAGCAACACAAATATACCTAGATCTTTAATTGGAAAAAAAATATCATCTATTTCGCAGTGATGATCTTTTTAAATAAATAGAAAATCTGTTTATTGTCCTTACATAACATAGTTACATAATTCGTGCATATGTATATAGAAAAAAAAATTATTGAGCATTATTATTATAATCAGTTGATTGTTCCTATAACTGACTCTAAGTTATATGAAAATAATATTAAGTTAGTATTACAGGAATTTAAATTTAGCGGTGTCCTCGTTTCAACTATTTCTAATTGAATCGCTTCGATAGCGCCGAATTTTACGCAAATAAAGCTCGGGTGTCAAGAGAAACCCAATATGGTCATCATTATGGTTTGCTAGTTTCAGTGAAGAAGCCATTCATCGAGTAATTATCAATTGTGAAATTCTTTCAAAATGAATCTCATCAAAAGACTTTTAAAACTTGGAGAATAAGATGACAGCAACAACTGGCAACGCTACTTTTAAAAAATTATTAAAAAAAAAAAAAGACATTTTTGAATTGGAATTTGTCTATATATATAACTCAACTATCATTTATGTAACTATTCGATTAAACAACAATAAACAGACATTTTATTTATCTACTTGTAAAATAATTTCTTTTGTAACTAAAGACTTTAAAAAAAATCAGAATAAATGATACGTCTTTACATTTTTTATTTGAATGATTATATGTATTTTTTTTTTGAATTATATCAGTTTTTTTTTTTTTTTTTTTTTTTTTTTAGTTTCAAAGCCATTATTATGAGGTCCCTATCGCTAATGATAAGTTATATAGTTTCAAAACCATAGAAAAGAGCCTGTTTAAAAGCTCGAGTTTGCTTAAACGTTTAAAAAAAATCACATTTAGAAGTCTTATATCATAAAATGAGTTTTACAAAATGAAAAATATATATATATGTAGATAAAAAATCTGTCTATTGTTCTTACGTCGTAACACTTATAAATTCAATTCAATTCAAATAAATTTTTTGCCTATGGCAACTAAAGATACTGATCGTAAATATATATTTTTTTAAAATTGATTCTTTCAGAGGCCAATTTTTCAAGTTTGAATGGCGCTCATTGACTTGGTGGAATTCTTCTATCGACATTACGGGACCGTCAAAAAGCGAGCAACAGGTATCCACACAGCAAAAAAAATAAGATCAATAATGTTGTAAACAGCAAAAAAAAGATATTGTGAAATACATTATTGACAGAGAATATGCTTTTATGCCTGTTAGAAACCTAATGTTTGACAATTTTGCCAAAGTTATAGCAGAGCATGATGATGACTTGATCCCCTTCAGTAAAGAATACGTGGACCGCTTCATTAATCAACACCCATATACCAAAATAAATCTGTCACAAAAAAAAAGAGTTTATTAGAAAGAAACGTGTTAAAAAAGAAGGTATTTGTGATTACTTTTTGGGGTTAAAAAGCTTCATGAAAAAAAGTTGATGATCAGTTTAACCCTAGGGGTGATACAATGTTGACAAAACAGGCATTTGGGAGGGTAAAACCAAGAGCGACAAAAGTGGCTTGGATCTGTTTATTTCAAGCTCTCCTGAAGCACTTAAAGGTAATTTGAAAGCTTGGATCTCAATCATTGAATGTGGAAATGCTGCTTGTCGCCGCTTAACGCCATTAGTAACGTTTACGGGGGAAAAAACTCCCCTCTAAGCTCAGTGGTTTGGCAAAGAATTTTCTTTATTAGAATTATACATAGTTTTCTACCGGCTGGTTAAATTTTCAGGTTTTCAAAGAATGGTTTGACAAATGTGTGTGTTTTTTTTCCGGGAAACTAAGCCTGAAGACCCCTACATTGTGGCGTTTTGTTGATTTTTTGGACCAACACAAGACCTCACATTGACGGTGACTTCAAATTCAAAACATTTGAATTGAAGGTCTGGCTTAGCTGGCTGTCCTCACATTTTATGACATATCACACAGCCCTCTTGACGTTGCTGTGGTTGGACCCTTGAAAGTATTTTTATTACCAAAAAAAAATACAGGGTTTGGTGTCATACGAAACCACATCACCACAACAGAATAGGTTGTTTGGGAAATTTTTTATAAAAGTGCTTCCGATAAAGCATTTACAGTAGACAATCTAAATTTTGGTTTTCCGGCATTCTGGGATTTTTTTTTTTTCCTATTGATGTTGATCGTGCCGTCCAAAAATTGGCAGGCAGATTATCATTTACAAACCCCAAAAAGATCAAACCCAACAACACCGGAGCCTAAAGCAAATTACAAAAAAAAATTAAAAATAAAAATAAAACGAAATGCTATTAATTTATCAAAATAGACCCCGAGATGTTTATCGGCGGGCTGATGCAATCACGACACCATTAAATCACAATAATCGTTCCTTCCGCGATTTTTTTTTGTCTGTGATTGTGGCAAGCCAATTGATCAACAAAACACTGAAAACGCTACATTGAAACAAAAATCAAAAGAAAAAAAACTTGTTATTTCAAAATTACAACAAAAAGACTGAGATGCATCTTGATTGTTTTAAAATTTATTTGGACCTCAATAAGACCACAGCCAAGGGTATCATACCAGCTTGTGAAGCCTTTAAGAAGCGTTCTCTTGAGAAAAAAAATGCTAACACGCCTAGAAAGACAAATAAAAATTCAGAAATAATACCACGGTCAAACAATTACATGTTGATTCGAATTGCTAGCTAATGTAATAGTTGAGATATAATTGATTGTTGTTGAGTAGTCATTTGTTTCGTGATTCACAAATAAAGATGGTGTTCCAACGGGAATGGAGATGGGACTGATTACGTTATATACTTAAAATCAAAAAAATCTTTTTTTTTATAGTTTTATGCAAAAAAAAGTATAAAAATGTTTTCAAAGTCCTCGGCAACTTTTTATTGAAAACCTTCACCCGCACTTTATTTTTTTTTTTTTTTTACTGAAACCGTTTATTTGCCCAGTTACGCAGTCTTTCTCCCTTTAAATAGACAATAACTGGAAATGGTACGCCTAAAGTAAAGCACAACAGACCGCACAATGTGTTAGCCCAGCCGTAGCCCAGTTTGTTATACATGGCCTGACCAAATAAGGGGAAACCAAACCCAAAAAACGAACGAAATACAGCAGCTGCTGCAATTGAAGACGCTGAGTACACTGGATTCATGTCAATAAGATAGTTTTGCACAGTTTGGAATAGCGCACTAATTCCAAAGGAATAAATTGCAGTACCAATCTGTGGCATTATCCAAAAGATTTTGGCTTCTGCACTCCAGCCGTACCAGATCAAACCAATACCCATAAGTACGGAGCTGGGAATTAGTACGGGCAACCGGAATTCAGGTTTAGACACCCCGTTGTTAGCATTTGTGAGCCTAAGATAAACCCATTGAATTAGAGGTGTGCACACTATAAGACCCAAAACCGAACCAATGCCAAGAGAAACATACATAAGGCCGGCAATGCCAATTCTGTAACCGTAAACTTCGGTCCAAAGTGCGGGGTATGTGACCAACATGAGATACATGAATCCATAAATGAATGCCATATGTAGACCAAGCCCGGTCACAATTGGATGGAACAAAATCAACTTGATGGGGCGTGTGATGGCAAGAAATAGTTGAGTCTTAAAGCTTACACCGGTGATTTCGAATATTGTATGCAAATGGGGGTTGCCGGTTTCTTTTCGCAACTTGTTAGCCTTCCAATGCAGCAACGTTGGTGGATAAGTTTCTTTGAAAAACAAAATTCCAAGGATAGCAACGGAGCCAGTGGCAATTGTAAGCACCCACACAACCCAGCGCCAGGAAGTATTTTGTACAATAAACCCAGAAATGACAGGTGCAATAACTGGACCAAGGGTGGGACCAAGTGAGAAAAAAGCAAGCGCAGTGTTGCGCTCTCTGTCGGTAAACATGTCAGCCAGAGTACCAGCACTCACAGAAAGTGGTGGTGCTCCCGCACAGCCGGCAATGAATCGGAAAACATATAACTGAGCTTTGGTGCGAGACAGAGCTGTGGCCATATTAAAAATTACTAGCAGCAAAATGGATGTGTTTAGGACAATACGGCGACCAAAAACCTCGGAAAGCGGTGCAGTGAACAGGGGACAAAGGGCCCATGCAAGGACAAAAATGGACACAGTCAAAGATTTTTCGACTTGTTGAGTAATATGCAGATCCTCGGCGATTTTTCCAACCGCGGGTGAAATAATTGAAGATGATAAAGGTGAGATTAAGGCATAGAGGGACACGATGGTAACCATCATCCACTTTTTTCGGTTAGACCAGTTCCGTGGATTAGTGGGGTCGTCATCAGAGTCCCAAGTGACGAGTTCAGGATCGACATCCAGGAACGCGGAGCCATCTTGCAAATTACCATCTTTGTCTTCATTGGCAACGACATCGTCAATATACCGGCGTTGGTTAGATGGGATTTGAGAACGAACTGTTGCAATACTTTTTGTCCGCTCGAGAGCAATAACATCTGCAGGGGTGTCCTCGCCGTAAATATCCTTCTCACGATATGACCGGTTGCTCCGCACAGAGCGGTAGCTATTACGGGTTGGCCAACGAGAAAGAGCTTCGCCGGCGACAAGTGAAACATGAGGCTGAGCATCAAAACTGTTTTTGGAATCACTTCCAGTTTCTTTTCCTTTTTCGTTCGTACTGGCGATGTTGTTATTGTCGAGGGAATGTTTTGAGTTGGTTGGGCTGTTTTCAAAAAACTGTTGAGGTTCTGGAAATGAGCGCGAATCATCATCGCTAGACTGGGAACTAATTTTGTCTAACTTCATAGTAATGAGTGTCAATAAAAAATAAATAAATTATTACTACGAAGATGCAAAAATAATAAAATTAGTGTAGTAAATGCTTTTTTTTTTTTTTCAGTCTGATTAAAAATTATTTAATTAATAATGCAAAATAAGAAAAAAAAAAAAAAAAAAAAAAAGAAAAAATAAGAGCATTTTGTACTTTTTTTTTTAATTAAATGAATCATCAGTAATACATGAATGTTTTTTTTTTTTTTTTTTTTATACGGATTGTTCATACCATATTGGGGGAAAAAAAAAAAAAAAAAAAAAAAACGTAAAGCCGTACCACCCCAAAAAAAAATTTTTTTTATTCAGTAAAAGATTGGGGGTAGTTGAACAGGCCGCATGTGGGGGCAAAAAAAAAAAAAATAACTAATCATAGAGGGTTAGGGGGTTTCATCATTTTTAGTCAAAATTTGTCAAAGGTAACGAATACTTAAAATAGAAGCCAAGTCTTAGCTGTGGCTGTTTTCCGAGAAAGTGAAAAAAAAAAAAAAAAAAAAAAAATACTGTACTACTAATATTAATTGCGGAATTTGTTTGATAAAAAAAAAATCTGGCAACGGGTAAATATCTATATTATTAATAATAACTAAAAAAAAAAAAAAAAAAAAAAAATAGTATACAAGTTTAAAAGCTATGACGGGTTGGTTAAAGATGGTTCAAAGTGTACCTCGCCAAGATATACACTTTATTTTCATGGATTTTTGTTTTTGTAGTAACAAATAACCGTATACAATCACTGAGACATTTATGTTATCAAATTTTTACTCAAATACATTTACAAAAAAAAAGACATCTATTATTTAAATATATACATTTTTTTCTTATTAATTTCATTGTCCCTACTGCGAGAATTCTTTGTTGTTGTAGTCGTCATGTATTGATGCTAGCAGGAGTACCAACGGTAAGTGACGGTTGAATCGACGTTTATATAGCTACAATAACCGGTAACTAAACCTCTTTCACAAGTTTAATTTTTTTTTTTTCCAATGTTGATGCCGCACAGTGATTTGAACCATGATAAATCTTCATCAGTCATAAAAAAAAAAAGAAACCCTGTTTAATCATTCGGAAAAAAAAAATTATCAATTGGGAGTGACTGATATCGACAAGATCAAGCGATTACAGATATACGTATACTGCTATTATAGTCATATTTATTGATAGTAATCAATAACTATTTTATTCTATCAACTTTTTATTCAGCATTAGACTTGATGTAATAAAAGAAAAAAAAAACGGTTTTTATTTTGTTTTTTTTTCATGAAAAAAAAAGTTTGTCAAAACCCTCTTTTGTTGTCAAGTAAAAGATCTTAGACAAAATTGATACATCATAATTGCAAAATATCTTTTTTTTTCTCTCTCTCCTGTTCACATTAATCTATTTCATTAAATTCACTTGAGTATCACAATTGAAATTAAAATTTATTATACGTATGTGTATATACACGTACATGTAAGAAATTATTAAGTTAGGCAGCTTGCTACCATTTCCCTTTAATAAATGGCCCAACTTGAAAAGTATGAACGCATGTCACCGCATTGTATTTATTATTGAAACTAACACACTCTAGTGTCGGTTTTGAGAAAAAAGTTTAGTTGTTACAGAGATTCGCTTTCAGGGAATACAATTTTTTTTTTTTTGGCCCGATTTCAAAGCAAAGTAAAGGATAATTTTAAACAAAATAAACTCTTACCGAGTAGGATAACTAGATAGAAAATCAGTTTATTGTCCTTACATTACATTGTTACATAATTAAAATAATAATTATAACAAAGATATACAAAGAAGACATGAAATTCAAAAAGAAAAACATTTATCTCTATGAGACTTTGAAATCAGCGTTCTCAGCGCGCTTTAGGTGTTTCAGGCATTTGATGGCGCTGAATGAGTAGGATAACTATTACTTTTATTTTATCATATAGCTACATATATAGCACTTTACAATTAGTTAGAAACATGATAAATCAATACTGATATAAATTCATGTATGATTTTAAAAATTATTGTCTTTTTAGATATATATATCTGCGTATTGGTTCATTAAAAAAGAGATTGTCAGAAAAATAAACGATTATAACTATACATAAAAAAACAAAAAAAAATATAAAGAAATAGGAAAAAAAAAAGCGATTATAACAATATCCTCAAATGTTTAAAATGTACTCAGATTTGGTAAATTAAAAATAAAAAAACCAAAATACCAACGAGAATAAGTCGACCACGCGTACTGCCCACTAAATACAAGGCCCATCCAATAATCAAATCCACCTTGCTGCCAGCGGTATCCCACATTGCTGCATTCTTATCAAGCTCAAGTGATAAATTGTCCGTTTCCTTGTGTGGTGTTAACTGTATACTGACGGGCGACTGATGTCGAGGAACAGCAATCCCCAGATATACCGGCTTATGATCAGAAGTAAAAACCGATGGAAGACTTTCGTATTTCAAAATTGTTTCACTACCGAGTTCTTTGTATCCCAAATACAAGATTCTGTCACACCAAGATGGCGTTCGGTTTGCTTTGTACAAGTTCTGGGGGTTGCCAACCTGGTACTTGTAAGTAGGCGGAAATTTGATGGGTGCTTCTTTGAAACCAAAAAGAACCTTTTTATTGTCAATTTCAATTAACAGCTCATCCCGCTTAATATTAACATTTTCAGAACCCTCCAGCGCGTTAAGCAAGCCTTCGCTCTCTTCTTCATGTTGTTGACTTTCATCCTCATTACCAACAACTTCTTCTGTCGCACGATAATTCAAGTCACCCATAAAAAAAAGATGCGATCCAGGCTTGTAAAACCCGTAGCCGTCGTTGAAGTCAAGTAAAGTGGCGATAGTGTGGAAATTGGCATTTCGTAGTTCCTTTTGTTGTTGACCTTCATTAGCTGCTAAATGCGCATTCACAAATGTGAACTCTTCATCTTCTTCGCCGGTACCATCAACATCACGTACAATAAATCGAACACCCACGCCGCCCTTCAGGCCTGACAGATATAAGCCGCAACGCACGGCCGCTGTCCGCGAGTCAATAATCTTGACGCGGGTTGCATCGTGGTATACCAATATAACAACTGCACCAAGTACTTTCTTGCTAACTAACTGGTAGTCGTTTCCAAGTGATTGCTCAATGCCAGATTTAATTGGGTTTACAAAAGCCTGCGAGTCATCGAAGCATCCTTCCATGATTGGCGATACCTCTTCCAAGCCCACAGCGACAAGTTCCGGTGACGGAGTGTTTGTTAATGCCTCTGTTAGTGCATTTTTAATCACGTTAGCTGGCTGAAGATTTTTTGCGCAGTTAAAAGTGAACAAAAGCAAGTTCCTTTTGTTAATGAATTGAGAGTTTGAATTGCTCATGTTAGGTAGTGTGAAAACCGAATAATAATGAGAATCTAAGAACGTTTTATGAAACAAAAACAAAAAATTTAAGAATAAAAAAAAAACGAAATTAGGCTCAGTCTTCATAGTTTATTATTCAGTACAAAAACATTGAAGGAAAAAAAAAAGCTCTACTATAAAAAAATATACATATATAAAAAATAAATGAATAAATAGCATTAACTAAATAATAATAATAAAATATCTACGATTTTGATGAATTTGGAGTACTCATAACATGGTCAAAACTCCTAACAAGTTCATAGAAAACCCATATTTTGCCACAAGGAGCCAGTTTTTTTAAGCTTTTATATGGTAGCATTCTCGTACAGAAAGGTGAAATTGCTTCATTTTTTTCCTTTAGATCGTAGGCCACGGGAAGTTGAAACCAGTTGCATCAGCTGAATCAAAAAAAAAAAAAAAAAAAAAAAAAAAACTATTTTTTTTAAAGCAAGCCTTGCTTCTTCAGGTCATTATAAACCTTTTCTGACATGACATTACCCTCATCGTCCTCCATTTCAATGATACTCTCATCTTTCTTGCCGTCAACCAGTTTAGCTAGACCTATATTGGGATCGTTTTTCACCTTTTCCCATAACTTTAATGCGTCCTTAATTTCTATGATATCCTTAAATAAACCATTGGGCTGGATTCCCAAACACTTCAAGCCATGAATATGACGCGCCTCCATAAAATGTTTCTCAAACTCCTTTCGACCCTTGTACACGTAATTGCCGCAGATTTGGCATGGGTACTCAATGCCCAAGCCATTGAGCTTCCATAGCCAAAAAGGAATCGGCTTGCCGTCCCAACCCAAAGGCAGTTTCAAAGGGTTGTAAATAATCTCGTCTTCATCGTCATCATCACCGCTCTCGTTATCATTGGTACCGTCCGCTTCGTCATCAGAGTAACTTAAACCCAAAATGCCAACCTTCTTTTTGTTGTTACCGGTTTGTAAAATTCTATCCTGTTCATAAATGGCCTCCTGTTCTAATTGTCGTTCTCTATCGGTTAAAGCGCGCTTTCTTTCGACGTTGCCCTTTGTGGCAGCTACAACCTTTTCCAAAAATATAGCAAGTGAATGAATGCAATATTCATGATATGCAACAAGCCTGACTTGTGTATCATCTCCGTTTTGTTTTTTATCGTTTCTGACTGTTTTTGAAACTTCTGCGTTTTTGACATGTTTTCTGCCAGTCAAATGAGACTTGTAGACGGTTTCTTTTGAAAAATATTTGCTGCAAGGAGTACAGTAAAATCCTTTTATCGTCTCTACACCGTCTTGAACGTCAGTTTCGGTACTACCATTTGAAGAATCTATCGAACTGTCATCAAATTTCCAGCCAGGAAATGGCAGCTTTTTTTCCCAAGAGTTACTAAAATCCTTATCAATTCGTTCTAAAATAAAATCACCGTTTTCTAGCGGACGGGTCTTGACTAAAAACTTGCTGAGATAGTTATGCAGGCTTGAAATATACTCAAAGTAGGCAGCATCGCGTAGCCGCGTAGCAAATGGATAAGTTTTTTCGTCTGCAAAATCATAAAACTTGTTATCGAGATAGTTTAGATATGAAAGTGCCTGATCCTTGGAAGAGAGAAATTTAAGATTTAAAAACTTGTCGTGAAACTCAATGAGATCAAGATATTTTCCGTAGAATTCTTCACCTGAAAATATAGAATCAATATCCAAATCAGTTGCTGCAGCGCTTAAAATAATGTTAGCACCTTTCTTGCTGGCGAGGGTAGCTTGGAGTTCAGCTACTTCTTCTTCTGTAGTGGCACCTGACACAATAGAATCTTCAAGCATTTTTTGCTGGCGCTTTGCTTTTGCCAAACCATTTTCATACAACCCAGACAAATCTTCGAGAGTTTCATTTGGATACTTGCGATGGTAATCCTTGATTTTTCCAAGCTGTGTGTAGAATTGGTCTAACACAGAGGTAAAACTGCTGTCAGCTCCGCTACCGGACAATAAAGCTAGATCCTTTTTTCTTTGTACAGCTGGATGCAATGAGTTAACCTCATCATTTTTAGCAAGTGCATCATTGTCAAAGCTAGCAACAAGAAATTTGCTTTGCTCTTTGTACCTTTTCACAAATCTTCCAATCTCTTGCTGTTGAAGCACAGTTTCGCGAAACGGGCGCTTTTTTTTGCCGTGTAAAGAAGATGATGTGGATAGAGAAATCGAGTCTGGTAACAAACCAGGGTTTGAAGAAATCCGATCAGAAATAGCCTGCTCAATTCTCTCTAGCTCTTCAAATGCCGAACGTTGTGTTTCCAATATTGAGGATGTCATGATTTTTTATTTTGATCGAGTAGCTCGTTTGTGTGTTTATTATCACTCGTATCAAGTTTGAAATGTGTTGTTGTGGAAAGGTAAAACAAAAAAGAAAAAAGGGTACTTCGAGCAGGGTAAATTGGGACAAAGATTGGGAGTTTTTTTTTTTGAAAATAAAATAAAAATGAAAAATTAAAAGTAAACTTTTTTTTTCCCTTTCTGATCTCGAAATGATCTCTAAAATTCTATATCAACTACTTTGCATATATTCTATAAAACAATGGCATTTACGCGGTTAGGAGTTGCAAAATGGCTTGAAGAAGCCCTTAACAACATGGCAATCACAACCCCGTCTGACATTCAGACTGCCTGTATTCCACCTATCTTGGAGGGTCGCGATTGTATCGGTGGTGCCAGAACCGGTTCTGGTAAGACTATTGCATTCGCTGCTCCCATGCTCACCAAATGGTCAGATGATCCCTACGGTGTTTTTGGTTTGATTCTCACTCCTACTAGAGAGTTGGCTATGCAGATCGCAGAACAGTTTGCTGCGTTGGGCTCAACAATGAACCTAAAGACTTGCGTCGTCGTAGGAGGTGTGGACATGATCAAACAGACACTCGAATTACAAAAGAAACCACATTTTGTTATTGCGACCCCAGGTAGACTAGCAGATCACATTAACAGTAGTGGTGAAGAGGCGATTTCAGGTCTTCGACGCGTCAAGCATCTGGTTTTTGATGAGGCTGATAGATTGCTGAGTTCTACTTTTGCACCAGATTTAGAAGTCATTATGGACGTGCTACCGAAAGCAGAGAAAAGACAAACATTACTGTTTACCGCCACTGTTACTGACGCTGTCAGATCTTTAAAGGATGCTCCACCTAAACCTGGGAAACTACCTGTTTTTATCCATGAGGTGACTAATCCTGACGACGTGGCTATTCCTACTACACTTACACAATCATATATTCTCGTACCTTCCTACGTAAAGGAGGCATATTTATACAGCATTTTGACTGCAGAAGAAAATGCGAAAAAGTCGGCAATTGTTTTCGTCAACAGAACCTATACCGCTGAACTGCTGCGTCGGATGCTGCAAAAAATGGAAGTGCGAGTTACGTCGTTGCATTCAGAAATGCCTCAGTCAGAGAGAATGAATGCATTGGGTAGATTTAGAGCTGAGGCTGCTCGTGTGTTAATTGCTACAGACGTGGCAAGTAGAGGTTTAGATATTCCTGTCGTTCAGATGGTCATTAACTTTGACATTCCCGCCGACGCCGATGATTACGTCCACAGAGTCGGTCGTACCGCTCGTGCTGGCCGAAAGGGTGAAAGTATATCTCTTGTTGCTGAGCGTGATGTAACTCGTATTGAGAATATTGAAGCGAGAGTCAACCAAAAGATGAAAAAATATGACGTTGTCACTGATAATAAGATTATTAAGGATGCTCTGACGCCTGTAACTGTTGCTAAAAGAGAGTCTGTCATGGACATGGACAGTGATAATTTTGGTGAAAAACGAAAACAACAAAAGGCTAGAGCTGCGGCTGTCGTCAATGCATCAGTAAAGAAAGTCAAGAAAACAAAGAAAAAGAATAAGAAAATTGAGTAGACATTATTTTTTTTGAATTTCTTCATATATATGGATTTACAATTATTATTATTATTATTATTATTATTATTATTATTATTACAGTAATACATTCTATGAGTTTAAGAACAGGAACTGCCGTAATATCTTTTATATTCCATTCTTTCCAGGAATTTTAGCATAATACAGTTGATGTGCTAAGGGGAACCTTGGGATACATAAGACTTGGTATTATCGATAACAGAGATTGACTCACAGTAAAACCTTAACAAGCTGTTTCTAATCAAGCAAAACTATCAGCAAAAAAAAAAGTTGCGGTGATGAGTTTAAGAACTTTGACTACCGCTTTTAAGACCTTTCTTGGTATCAAGTAAAACTTTTAGATTAAGTTTCAGAGAAAACTTTACTCAAAAAGGTATACTTCATAAGATGTAGAAAAAACTTCTTAAGAACGTGTTCAAATGTTTCCAGTTAAAACAGCTTGCCAAGAGTATGGCGAGGTACAGTTTTAGTTGCTGTCATACAACTCCCGTTGCGTACAGGAATAGTATTGTCGAAGCTCACATAACTTGTCTTTTTTTTTTTTTTTTTTTGCTATTTAACCTGTGATGTACAGCGCACAGTAATTTTCAGCTTCTGTAATGCTGTACGAGCTTGTTTTGTCTTAATAATACTTTGGATGCTCCCAAAGTGGTCTCTTTTTTCAGTAATTGTCATCATGAAATGCCTTCAATTTGGTTGACTCTAGTGAATAACTCATCAAAGTCGCCTTTGGGCCGCTTACTATGAGTAGCAATTTTCTTAAGTCAAACAATGAAGGCCATGGACAAGAACTGGAAATTGAGAAAAACTGATTGGAGCTTTGCATAATCTAAAACCAAAAATTTATTAACTGAATCCTTTTTTATTTAATATACTTATAATACTGAGCAAAAAAATAGATAAATAAATAAAAATTCTTAATCACAATAATTTCAAAAAGACAATTAATCGAAATACCATGATTTTTGCAAAGTCGCGTTAATTTGTTTTAATTTATAGAAAACAATGTTTAGAAAAAAATTGTCAACAAAAGGGGTCAAAAATAGCGAATTTTTGATATAAAAGTTCAAAAGTAACCACTTTCGTAACGTGGTTTTGCAAAATTTAAAGTCCAAAAGTAACCATCTTCTATAAATTAATGTTCAAATTTAGCGTTTTTACGAAAATTAATGTTAAAAATAACCACTTTTTATAAAAGATGATCAGTTTTGAACTCAATTTTCAAAAAGTTGTTAGTTTTGAATTTAAATGTTGTAAAAGTGGTTACTTCTGACTTTTTGTTGTCTGAAAATGGTTACTTTTGACTATTTGTTGTATGAAAGTCAATATTTTTGACAATTGAAATTTTAAAAGTGGTTACTTTTGACATTTTATTGTTGAAAAATTGTTATTTCTGACATTTAATTTTACAAAAGCTGTTATATCTGGCTATTTTTCACATAAAAGCTGTTACTTTTGAACATTCTATCTCAAAGTTTGGCTATTTTTGAACTTTTCTTTAAAAATATTGTTATTTTTGACCTTTTTACGAAGATATGGTTACTTTTGGAATCGAAAGTTGAAAAATGGCTATTTCTGACCTTTTTAAAACACAACAAAATTTTTTCAAAATAGGACTTAAAGCATGAGAAATAATACTTTCTGTATGATAGATGTTCAACACACATAGATAGAAGGTTTGTTTATTGTCCTTCCATCACATAGTTACATAATTAAAATAATAATAACAAAGATATACAAAGAAGACATGGAATTCAAAAACATTTGTCTTTATGAGACTATATATAAAGTTAGCGTTCTCAGAGCGCTTTAAGTGATTTTGGTATTCGATGGTGACGAGTTCTCCACGAAATATTACATACGTTAAGAGAAACTCTGAATACATGACCTACATGTAGAAACTGGGGGACATGAAACCTAACCCTTCAATACTTCCTCGGCTCAAAAAAACCATCGTTATGAGATTTGCTTTAAATTTCAGTTTGATTTTTAAACGCCTTTTTGATCTCCTCCTTTTGTAGATTTCACGATAACAATATTTTCCCTCTCCACAAAACAAAATATAAAAATAAGTCAGGTCGTTACATTTTCATGTCAGTTCCGCACTACGGCATGCTGAAACAAATATTTTCTAACAATTCGTTACCACCTTATCCAAGGGTAGGTCAATTAGATGCGTCCACGCTCGATGGCGAGCTGTTCGGGCTGCTCAAAACTCAACTGAGAAACATTTTCAAGTTCACGCGTTCTGACATTCAGGATCATTATGAAGCCGAATTGCTAGTGCTCCTGAAGTTGCTTATATTCAAATATACTGTATGGGATCATTCAGCTACTTATGGTGCAAAACTGCAAAACCTCAAATTTGTTGACGGTCGAGTACCGACTTCTCTCAGTAAGCCGCTGGGGCGGTCACAAAAGCTGGGATATGCGTTTTTAGTAGTTGGCGGTGACTACATCTGGAATAAGCTAGAAAGTTACATTCATTCAAATTATCACAATGATCAAGAAGGCGAAAGCAGAATTTCACGAGTTTTACAAAAGTTTTCGAAACTATTATCACAGATATGGTCGGTATCGAGTTTTTTCAACTTTCTATTGTTTTTATATACAGGCAAATATTCAACATTAATTTTGCGATTATTAAAGGTTCGGCTTGTTCCTGCTAGCAGATCACTCACGCGACAAGTCAATTACGAGTTTCAGAATCGACAGTTAGTGTGGAATGCATTTACAGAGTTCCTGCTTATTCTTGTGCCGCTCGTCAATATGGCAAAACTAAAACGACGGTTCACTAAGATCCTAAGGGTAACATTTTCGTTATCTCATGGTGATAGCAAGGAAAAAGGCGGATTTCATTTTTTGCCAGAAAAAACGTGTGCCATATGTTACTTGTCTCAGGCTCAAACGCAAGGTGGTAATCACTATACAGGTATCACAAATCCATACAAAACTACTGAATGTGATCACATATACTGTTATGTATGTATTACTACAAAGCTCTTGGAATCTGATGGTGAAGGTTGGAACTGCCTTAGATGCAACTGTCTGGTAAAATCAGCCAAGCCGTATATAGACATCAATCCTGATGCCATTAATATCTCACCAGATGCTTTCAAAGAGATTAATGCGGTATCTGAAACAAAACCTGCAGTTCTCAAGGAAACCCCTCTAGAAAGTGAAAGTGAGAGTGGAAGTTCCAACGAGTCATTTGAATCGGAAGAGGAAGATGAAAGCGAAGGAGAGGAGTTTGAGCAGATCAATAGATACGGTGACTCCGATGATGATGACGACGAATCTAACGGCAATGACGATTATGATGAGGATGATTATGATGATGATGAAGACTACCAGGCCCAATCTGGTTTTATAGTTTCGAACGAAGACTTTTGATTGTCTTTTCTTTAATGTAAATATACACATAAAAACATATACATGATAGCAATTACAGGCATCATATGGAAATTCTGGAAGACAGACACCATCAATTATTAAATTTTTGAAGTAGGCTGAGACTATTGCGATTTATTTTCCACAGAATCTGGTGACGATTCTATGCCAAACTTTCTAAACAAGAGAGCTTTGAGTGTGTGGCCATCTTCTCTACCAACTCTCTGCTCATATGAGTAGAAAGACAAGATTCCGACAGTAACACCAAATATGGGGTCCATGTACCTTTTGTTAAAAAAAAAAAAAAGCATAACGTTAGAGGTATTTTTAAATATTTCAAAATCTATGTGTCACTTACTTAGAAATCAGGTAGGGATATTTGACAACTTGGACAGACATGATCTAATTAACAATATGGGTGACGGTTTGGGTTGTGGGAGGTAAAGAAGGGAAAAGTGATTTGAATTCGGAAGACCTTTAAAAAAAAATTAACTCTAAGTCCCGATTTAGAAAACCATCAATATTATAGTAGACGTGGGTGAATTTTCATGACACAGACAGTTAATAAAACACTGGAACATTAAATAAAATGAATATTATATAAAAGAAATCAAGCTAAATATTATATATTTTTGCTGCTGGTGTTGTTGTATTTTTTTTTTTTTTCACTCTGGGTTATTTTGTACAGAAGCCTGTCTTTGGTAGAACGACACTACCTGCTCAGATGTAGTTGCGTCTTCAATACCTTTATCATCTCTGATCCTGATAAATCTAGGAAATCTAAGCGAAATACCTTTACCAAGCTGATCGATACCAGCCTTGTAAATTGGTGATAATGACAAATCAGCAGTCAAGACTTCCCAAACCATAGATGGCTCAAACCAGACATCGGGCTGTGTGTTGGTACCTTTATCATAAGAAAAGTAACTCTTTGGTGCGGTAATAACCGTTGATTTCAGCTGGCTGTAAAGTTTCTCCAATATTTCGTCTGAAAAACCAGTTCCAATCTTGCAAATGGTTTCGTATTCCTCGGTCTCGGAGTTGTAGCAGCCTAAAAGATAAGCGCCATATGCGTTTGTACGCTTGCCACGACCGTAATACGCACCCAGGACGACCAAGTCAAGTGAGTCTCCAACACCTGCCAAGTAATCCTTCTTCAACTTGAGCCAGTTTCTACTTCTTTTGCTTGGCT
Organism: Geotrichum reessii; assembly: GCA_013305925.1. NCBI lineage: Eukaryota > Fungi > Ascomycota > Dipodascomycetes > Dipodascales > Dipodascaceae > Geotrichum > Geotrichum reessii. The sequence goes on along the minus strand of QVTG01000119.1, from coordinate 40,120 downwards.
CATAGCCACTCTCTTCGCCGTTAAGAACCTTAATCATAAGACCTTCACAACTATCTTTCACACTTTGATCTAAAAATGTTTGAATCTCATCAACATTGCTAGAATCCATAAACTGTGCAAACGCAAACTGGCCTTCGTTGAAAATAAAATTAGTCTTCAGAATCTCACGACGAGAAGCAAGGGTGTTTTTTAACAATGACTCGCCATTCAGGTACAAGACGTCGAAAGCAAACAGACAAATCTGAACCTTTACCTCACCAGCTTCAACATCTTTTCTTTTTCTAGTAGACAGAACCTGGAACGGAAGTATCTTTTTCTGTTGGCGATCCCATGCAACAGCCTCGCAATCTAGTATAAAACTACTGACGCTTTTGTTAGCAAACCTGGTGCCTCCAGCAAGCAGATCAGGGTATCTCTGAGTCATGTCTTCCATATTTCTGGAATACACTTTAACAGTGCCGTCAGCTTGTAGATGAACCTGGGCGCGCTCACCATCGTATTTGTACTCGCAAGTGAAAATTTCTCCGCCAAAACGGTCCAAAATTTCTGATACTGATTTAGTTGGCTTGGCAAGCATTGGCTTTAACGGGATACCAGCTGTAAGCTTGCATTTTTCAGGAACATTGAAAATGCCATTCTTGATGGCTGTTTCAATAATCAGACCGTAGTTGGGAAGTTGGCAATGCACATCTCTGATAATGATTTCGGCATTACTGACGTCAACTTCCGTTGATTTTTTCCCAGACTTTTCACTTTCCCAAGCAACAAATGCTTGCGCAAGCGCAGTTAGAACCGACTTTTCAGCAAGTCCAATACGAAGTTTTCCTTCCAAACTTCTCACAAGAAATTTAGCTTCGGTGCCTTCACATGCAGTGAGCATACGCTTGATGATACCAATTTTTTTGTTTTGACTTGATGCACCCGTAGTTCTAGCAATCTCATCTAAATTTTTGAACACAACATTGATGCTAAGTGGTTTAGGTTTAAACATAGTAGGTTGTTTATTACGCGACTTCATTGCAATTTCTCCCAGATCACCAAGGTCACGGTAGTCAGTTTTGATCTGTGCTTGTGTTCTGCCAGTAGCTTCAGCTAGAGACTTGATAATCAGGGATTCGCCTAAACCAAGCTCCAGTCCCTCGTAATCGGGGCCCAATCTGTTAATGCACAGATAAGCTACTGTGCTAAGGTCGCTAGGACTTGTTCTAAGAACTTTCAAAAAAAGTTCAGAAGTATACGCAATAATTTTTAGTCGACTAGAAGTACTTTCAACTTGCTCAAACGCATTAACAATCAGAGAGTAAGGAAGATATTTCCCATCAAGTAATTTAACTTTTGATGATGTTTCTTGCTGAATCTGAGTGACGGAAGGAATATCCTTAAGTGGAACTTCGGAGTCACTAGAACTAATATAGCCCTCCGCAAGAGCCTTATCATCGTCAGAAGATTGATGGTCATCTTCATTAACTTTGACTGACTCTTTGAGATCAATCGCTCGACTTTTAGGTGAAGATGATCTGCTCTTGGACTTGGCAGGAGATTTCGGTATCGACGGTTTTGACTTTGTAGACGATTTAGGGGACTGAGATACTTTCTCTGTTTGATTGTTGTCATTGTTTTCGTCATATTCTCTGCTAGCCATAAGTGTTTCTTCTTCATCATCTTCAATAACATTACGTTTACGCTGTTTTATCGGGCGACTTTCTGATTGCGTTGTTTCATCTTGTTCAGCTTCCCTCTTTGTAGAAATTTTGGGGGCAAAACTTTCAAACAATGTCTTTTGATTAGGATCTTTTTTTTTGGCAGATTGTGCCGATGTTTTGATCCCAAAGTATTGATTCAAGTTTTGCTGTGTCTTGACCATTTCGACGATATTCTGACGTGGTTGGGTAGATAATGAAAATAAAACGTTGGTTGATTGTAAAGCTCGTGAGATGTGATGAAAGTAATGTGTGTTTTTTCTCAATACCCACATTAAAAAAAAAATTGAAATCTAAAAAATAACAATAGTCTCAAATGTAAACAAGAAGTTTTACTGGTATGGTTGACTGCTGAGAATTCAAAAAGAAAGAGTCGTGAAGTTGTAAATATGGGAAAATGTTGGTAAAAGAAAAATATGTCAATTATCGCGTAAAATATAATATTGTCCCAATCAAGAAATTGATGCGTGAAAGAAAAGATTTCCGACTACGCGGTCGCGTGTCCATAATTCCCTCTTATGGACAAATAACCCTAGAGAACTGCAATAAGATTTATTGCAAAAGTTCTATTTACCGATTCAAGTCAGATTTAGTTTTTTTGAGAATTTCTTTCCCAAAAATACAGCTTGTGTATATTTAATGTAATTATATCAAGATAGATTTTCTGTTTGATCTTTTTTTTATTTTGCGCTAAGCTTCTATGTCATAGATGTCCAATTATATTATAGTCATAGTTATCTAACCAGGCAACTTTGTGATTTTCAACTTTCATGATCAAAAAAAAAAAAAACCTCTCATTTTTTAGAATAAATTACAAATTTTTTCACATGATAGCTCATTTGAAATACTTTTGCTTCTGATAAATATATTTTTGTTCTTTACCTGCTATTTTTAAGGAGTTTGATAAAAATTTCAATAGAACAGAAACAAGTTAAAAAATCACTTCAAGTTTAGCGATCAACACTAAGAGTACATTTGAATATATGGGCAAAGTTTTAGCTAAAACAATAAAGTTGAATCTTTTTAAATTAACAAAAAGTTGAAGCCTAAATAGTTTAAGCGCATAGCAAAAAAGCTTCATCATTAATAGAAAATATTTGAAGTAAAAAAAAAAAAAAAAAAAAAGGATTGAATACTTCAAGGGTTGGGCAATAACCCCACTTATTAGTGTGACTAGATCAACAAACATGATTTTATCCATTTAAATCTATGCAATGATTGTAAAGTTAATAAAGCAAAGCATCAGAAAAAATGGTTTAAATTTTGATAGAAAAATCTCCATAGGGATCACTTAAGAAGTTTGAAAAAAAGTCTGAAATGTTATTATTAATGTAACGGAGCTGGTCTGATGAGCCCAACTGCTATTGGTCCCAATTTTTCATTATTGATGATGCTTGATATTAAAATTTACATTGCTTGCATTCAATGAGATTTCTTGAATAGATTTATGTTTGTTAATAGTTAGTAAGAGATTTGTGATGATTCTTCTAAAAAAAACTACCATTTATATGGTAAAGCCTGTATGTTTGGAATCAATGGGATTTCTTAAACTTTTATTATTTGCGTTTAATGAGATTTTTTGAATTGGTCTCATTTAAATCCAACGAGATGATATGAAATGAATTTAGTTAAATTCAATGGATTTCGTGAAGCAACCAAAAAAGATTGTCAGTTATTATATAGTGAAAACTTGATAAGGATCCCTCTGAAGTAAATATAGTTAAGCTGCGAAGTTGTACATAGAAAGTCAATTCCACGCTGCAGAAGAGATAGTTTGGTGTACCTCTCTTTTAGAGAAAAAGGTTTAATTGTTAATAATAAGCCAGTCAAATTCTAATACGGTAGCATAGTAGAGTATTAGTTGTGAAAAAAACCCATATTAAGTATTGGCTCTTATGTGTGAATCCTGATCTTCAATTAGTGTCTTGTCCCTAATTTTATTTGAGAAGCTTCCAGGAGCTCTTTCAGTCATCAACAATTGTCTACGTAACTAGGAATTTCCTAACTAAAATTACTTTCTACAACTATTTTGTGATACTTGATATTGTTTGATTGTTGTTTGTTTCTGGTAGTCTTCTCAGTGTTAATAGCCAATCATATCTGTTAATTACAACTATTTAGTTCTGTTGATTCGGTCCTCATTACAATTAACAACAGGTTGTTGTTGTTTTTTTTTCTGATAATACCAAAGATATAATTCCAAAAACAATTAAAATTGACAATGTAATAAAAAAGAAATTGATCACTAGAAACTTTACTGGTCAAATACTGAAGCAACTAGAGCTTCTTTATTTTTGTGAATATAATTATGAAATTTTTCAGTTTAGTATGATCGAGAATATTAAAAGTTATCAAAAGAAAAGACAATAAACAGATTTTCTATCTATCTATCAAAAAAAAACGAGACAACTTTTGAAACATTGACTAAAAAAATCTCTAGAAGACTCAGGTCAATAATATCAAGCATTTTACAGAAAAGCTTGAAGTTTTCAATTTACACCAGGCAAGTAGGCAGCTTTTTTAAATTGTTTTCTCTTAATGCACTCAGAATTAATTGGTTTTAATAACCCTAATTACGACAACAGGCAAAAACTGCAAATTTAAATTTATAACAAAAAGATTCTTGACGTCTGTGTGTGTTTTTTTCAAATTCGTTAGATAAATATAGGAATAAGAAATATTTATTGAAAGGCACGTTTCACAAGTTTTATACGAAGGTTGGCCACTATTGGCACCTGGGTAACACAAGCCCCCTTTCGGGGTATCATGAAAAAAGCAAACACCACAGCTTAAAAAAGATAAATTAAATAAAAACTGGTTATGGCTATTTGTGATCTCATTTCGAAAAAAAAAAAAAAAAAAGTGGTTTTAGGGTGAAAGAAAAACACACATTTGGTCAGTATTAACAGTTAAGCGGGTGTAAAAATAATAGTGGTCATACTTAATATCAAAAGTTCATTAAATCAGTAATATTTTTTTTTGTTTGTTTGTTTGTACTTTCAAAGATATCTATCGAATTTATTATTGACTTATCAACTAATTCTATTAATACCCTGGAGTGACAATTCTATAAGTTTTTTTTAACACATGAAATGTATTCGTGAACATCTCAATACCATCAAAACCAAGTAGTTACAATTAAGCATCATAATTGATCGTTTAACTAAGTTATCAAAATATTCAATTTTCTATGTTACAAGTATGATATGTATTGGAACTATGGATAGAAATCAGAACAATGATATATTATTGCTAGCATTCTGCAAGTTCTCTAAAAAGGTGACTAACCACATTTGACACCGGTCTAATTGTTTGTTATTGTTTGTTTTAATACGTATTGGTTTATTACGTCTAATTGTTGATTTGGAGTTTGAACGTTGTTTGGCTAACCAAATCATTTTTACAGTCACGTGGTATTGCATAATTCATAAAAGGGTCCTGTAGTGACTATATTTTTTTAAGGTTTCTTAATTGAATTGTATGTCTATGAGGTTATCCCTAGAGGATGAAAAACAATCTTGTATAATTTTTGAATTGATTGAAATTGTGATAACTAACAATCGCTACATAAGACAATTTCAGCTGGACAAGCAGTTTTACAATACTAGTAGATAAATGAGACGCTTGATCAAAAAAAAAAAAGAAAAGTTCTTAAAATATTGCATCTTTTGCAAGCTTGAGTTTTTTTTTTTAGTTGATTTGAATAAAGTATCCTTGAAAGAGCAAATTTGTAATTTAATGTTATCGACATGACAACCGGGTTTGGGATCCCATGAAAGTAAAGGTAAATCGGGATCACAACTCCGGCCTAGAAATGTTAGATCATTCAATATAGAACTGACGCGATATCTAAGCAGTTAAAAATTAATTTATACTTTTAGTATCATATTTTTTTTTTTTGACTCAATGACAGATTTGAATCGTCATAAATGTAACACATGCGTTTTTGAATTTATGTTTGAAATGTATATACTTTTTATAGCCATCAACTTTGATTTCAAAATGAGTATCTGTGGTTAGTTTATTTTAGACAAAAGATATTAATAATTGGTATGGAATTCTGAAGTGTTTAAACTTATTTTACTTTAAAATATATTAAAAAGAAAATAGAGATGACACTATCATGAGGTGATAAACAAAGGTTTGCTAATAATCTCTTTGAAAAAAGCGAGTTATACTTATTTGTATATGGTTAAAATCTGTAAAAAAAAAAATGAATTGTTGATTATTCAAGGTCTTAGATCATGGTGAAATACTAAACTTTGAAGATTTCTTAAGATAGATATGAAAAAAAGGGTTTATTTTTCATCTCTATAAGTACAAAATTTATAACTTTTACATTTATGACTTGTGAATTCAAGTTATGTTAATTAATCCATTATTTGCAGTCACATATTTAAATTTTTACTCAAGGGTGTGACAAAACCTTCATATTTTTGATTAACAGAAAAGTTTTAACTTTGAGTTATGATATCAATTCTTTTTCTTAATAATGAGATTTTGGGTTTGCATATGGAATAACTATCATTCAATAATTTATAGTGCATGTTTTGTGTAATGGAGGTGGCCTGAAAACTTCATTTATTATTGGTTACAATTGATCATCACTGTTTATGGTTGAGATTGAAATGTACATTGTTTGAATTCAATGAGATTTCCTAAATATTAATAATGATGCCTCTGTAAATGTTATTATTAGAAAGTAACGACTGCATATTTGACTTTAATAAAATTTCTTAAAGAGATCTAAAGTGATCTCTAATTGCTAATAAGAGGTTGATTATGATCTTTTTGAAAACGTTATCATTGAGGAGCAAAGCCGCGCGCAGAAAAGTCCACAATGAAGACTTAATAAATTACCATGACTTTCTTATTAAGAAAATCTTCACATTGCAATCACGATGCAGTGAAATCATGATATAGAAACATATTAAAGTTTTAGATATTACAAAAATCAATAACAAACATTGGTCTAAACATCAAGTCTGCCTCTTACTTTGCATTTTCTTATTTATATAACTTTATTTAAAAACCTTCATGAGAGTCTTTTAGTCATCAATAATCTTTTACATGATTGAGAAATTTCTTATTAGAAATACTTCATACAATTACCTCATAATAAAAAAGATTTTTTTTTGTCTGTTTCGTAGTTTTCATTGTGTTTCTAGCTAATAACATTTTGATGTTTATCAAGCTTTCTTGAATTGGTTCCCGTTACAAAAAATCTGTTTATTATCCTTACATCACACAGTTACATAAATAAAATGACAATGATATATATTTAAAAAGAAAACATCAAATTTAAACGCATTTGTTTTCACGAGACATTAGATTTAACGTTGTCGGCGCCTTTTAATGATTTGAGCAATTGATTATGTCAAAATCTTCGTAAACTAGTATATGTGATAATAAAAATCTGAGATACATAATACAGGGCTGATTAGAAATTTGAATGAACAAAATTAAAAAAAAAATTACCTTTTTCAAGTGTTTTAATTTTAGAATCCAAAATAACAAGTTAGCTTTTTTTTTACTTTAATTTCAATATTTATTCAGCATTGTTAGTTTGATATCTTTGTAACTTGATTTTTTTTTTTTGGTTTTTCGATATCTATTAATAATAATGATAATTATGATCTCTGTTCCAGTTGTATTTATTTTTTTTTTCATATAAATTATAATTATTTATAAGAACAAGAAACTGATTAAAATATTATGATTGTATTATTATTACCAAGTTATAGACGTGTCAATCTTTGTTTCTGTATAACACCTAAATCAGTTTATGAACAATTTGGCTCTACAAAAAAAAAACGTAAATAAATAAAAGTCAATCTACTTGACGGTAGTTGCCGCGTTCATAATCCAACTTCAATATCTTTGATGATTCTAAGTCAATTATTTTGAATATCGATTATAAAATAATTGTACTGCCTATAAGTCAAAAGTTTACGACCCGCTTTACTGAAAATTATATTTAGTTTTGAAGATATACGTATATATAACTATATGTTTTGTTTGGATAAGTTTTTATAAACTTTTTGGTCCACGAAATTCCTAGAATAAGACCGGTTGCCCGTGTTTTTGTATGTCTTGTCTAAATGCTGTCTGTTCTATTTTTATTTGTTTTTTGTCATATAAAACGTTTTTCTGTAGGCACAAATATTTCTCGGTGTAACCAGCTAGTATTCATAGTGTTCTCTGAACTCATAATTAAAAAAATTACCCAAGATAACCGAAATCTAACTCAAAATCTGCTAAACCAAACAATTATAGATTGCACTTAATGGTTATTATATACCAAGACAAAACTCTAAATTCAAAAAAAAACTATAGAAAATTGAATAAAAAATAAACAAATTATTGTAGAAATATGATCAAGTTTAGGATATTGATCAATCATATAGTGTAAAATTATTTAAATTTCAAAATGCGCTGCTAGCTCGGATTAAGAGACATCTATAGATGTTTGACAGTATTATTGAAGTACATGAACTTCTTTATATTACCTACAATTCCCACAGAGTCGCATTCATGAAAATATTTGTTTCCACCAGCTTAAAATTACTTGATCATAATCAGTTGAACAATGTGTTTTTTTTCAACTGGCAGTAGAAAACAAATTTAAAATAAAAAAGGGGAGGCGTTTTTAAAATCCTTTAAGATCCTCTATCCAAACCCCGGCATCTTGTCAAATAGACATGCTTAAGACATGTTAACTGACTGATTTAAAAATTTAAAAGCAAAAGTAAATATATCTATGACATCCGTGGCAAATCCTTAGCGCATAGCTAATATAGTATATATAGTTCTTTACTGTTATGAATTTGTATTAAATCTCATGATTTTTGCCAGTTTCCAAATACTTTTTTTTTTCTTTGCGGAATGTTGAATGTTTGGACGGTAATTTAGAAAAAAAAAAATAAGTTTATGTAAAAATGAGTTTGGAGATGGGCTACATGGTATTATTAGGAAATTAAGAAAAAGTTCATGCATAATAAAAATGAATGAAATTTTTTGACCCGGTTTTGAATAGTTTGAAGTTGAGAACACAGTCCTTTTTTTTTCGTTTTTTTTTCTTTCTTCTTGCTTTCTTTACCAATGAGCACTGAGATAAGTGATTTCAAAGATTGTATCGATAGGATGGTTACATTATGCTTACCCCAGAAAATAATGTTATCTCTAATAAAGCTCGCAAAAAGTAACAAATTTGACATTACCATGTCATCAAGCTATTATATCTTTGCAAAAATTTTTTGGATTACGGAAAAAAAAATTTTTGACCACTTAGGGCTAATTTAGTCTTGGGGGGATAAAAGAAAGTGCATTACCTTAGGGTTCTTAGCAGTCTCAATTTGAGGTTCGGGTCTCCACCATTACAATAGCTTGTTATTTTTTTATTGTGTAAATTCTATTAAATATGCAAAATGATATAAACAAAAAGAAGATGTCAAAAGCATTTGTGAAGGTGCAGGATGAATTTTCTTTTTTTTTTCGACATTTTGATTATTCCGTTAACCATGCTTTCCTTATCCGGTTTAGAGGCTATTTGCTTCCGCCAAGATTACTAGGCTTCTCAGCGTATGCCGTGTCACTTTTTCAATGTTGAGTTTTACTAATAAGTCCGTAACAGAAAAGTGAAACAACATTTTTTTTTTCAAAAAAAAATGTCACAAGACGGTTTGAAAAAAAAATGTCAGTGAATAATATCAAAGGAGAAATTTATTTCAAAATAACAAATTACCACTGAAATAGGTAGTAGAAATTAAACAAAAAAAGAGAATATAAACGTTTGGTGAAAAAAGAAGAAAAAAGATTTGGAAAAGAAAACTCCATTTACACAAGCCAGAACCATATTTTTTCTAAAAAGTTGCGAGGTTTGCGTTCTTCATACATTGCTTCAACCCTCTCAGCCTCATCCAGACCGGTGAAAATGTCAATATCTTCCACAGGATAAACGTATTTCCAGTTTTTGGTCCAAAACTTGTGGCCAAAGTACAAAATAGCAAAAATGGGTAATGTAATGTAAGCAGCAATAAAGTTACCGGCAGTAAACGAATGGCCAACAAAAACAGTAAAACCGTTGGTCAGACTTAAAATAGCAACAATGAAAAAAGTGATATAGGAAGCATAGGGCTGCAACGGGGTCTTGAATGGTCTAGATTCAAAGACACCATGAAACATCATTGCCTTGCGGAACTGGAGGTAAGCAGTAATCACACAGAGCCATGCCAAAAATCCAGAGACAGTGGAGAGATTGGTAAACCAAGTGAAAACATTTGCAGATGAAGAAGATACATTTAAGAATGCAAGAAGAGCTACTGCAGAAGTTGCGGCAACAGCATAGACAGGAACACCCCATCTATTGCAGTACTTAAAGATTTTAGGAGCTTGACCCTCAACAGCAAGAGAAAAGAGAGTGCGGGATCCGGCAAAAAGAAAAGAGTTGCCCGAAGACCAGGCGGAAGTCAGAATAGCAGCATTAATAATATGGTTGAGAACAGGAATGCCTGCGTTCTGAATGCCAATAACAAAAGGAGAGGCGGACGCATTACCTGAACCACTCATAAGCTTAGGGTCACTAGAAATGACAATAACACCAATAATAAGAGAGCCAAAGACGTAAAAGAAAAGCAATCTCCAGATGAAGCGTTTTGTAGCCTTGGGAATATTACGGCGGGGTGCTTCAGTCTCACCAGCAGAAATAGTAATAAGTTCCGGAGACATGATGAAAGAGAAACCTGAACGAATCAAAGCATTCCAAAAGCCACAGAATCTACCAGCAGCACCTCCAACAATATAAGGTTTGAATGCGTCATGCTTCCAGTATCTGAAACCAAGTCTGTCGTGACTAGGGGCACCGCCAAAAAAAATCACAATTCCGACAATAATCAAACCAATAATGGCAAAAATCTTGATAGAAGCAAACCAGAACTCAGTCTCACCAAAAATTTTAACCATAAAAATGTTGAGAGCGACAATAATAACCCAAATAATAGCAATCCAAGCACCAGTAGGAACAGCGTCGGTCCAATATTCAATGACAATAGCAGCAGCTGTGATTTCAGAAGGTACCAAAAAGGCGTAGGCGTACCAGTAATTCCATCCAGCAGCAAAAGCAGTGGACTCGTCAGCAAATCTGTGGATGTACATGGGAGGAGAAGCACCTTTAATAGGCAAATAAGTTGTCATTTCACCGAGACAGTTCATGATTGTCCAGATAATAAAAGACATAATGATGTAGGCAAGAAACAGTGACGCAGGGCCAGAATTGTGGAGAATTGCACCAGAACCAACAAACAGACCGGTACCAATACAACCACCCAGTGCAATCAGTTGAACATGTCTAGATTTAAGTCCTCTCTGGGTTTCTCCGTACTTTGCGACTTCACCTTCTAATTGAGAGATCTTTTCCGGATCGTCGTTGGGAAGATCTGTTGAAATTTTTATATCAGCGGTTTTAGACATTGCAAAGATAATGTGATAAGGAATATTAAAGAAAAGGAAAGGAAACGAAACTCAGTCTAGGAGAATCTTTCAAGTATTTATAAGTTTGTAATTTCATTTTTTATTTTTAATTTTTCCTAGACACACTTCTTTTTGAAAAAAAAAAAAGTTGTTTATTTTGACATTTACGTGAAACTGACAGTAGGAAACTTTTTTTTTTTTTTTTTGCTTTTTCTTTCACCCATTTCGGTAATAAACTGAAGATAAGAAATTAGTTGTGTTTTTTTGTTAACCATAACTACCAAACCGTTTTTCAACCATTTATTGGAGTATCTTGCATTAACCTATTTTTACGGCTTACTAACCTTAAAGGAAATCTCAAAAAAAATTCCCGTGTCACTTTTCAAAAAAGCTGGTTGGCAGGTAACGTCAAGGGCTTCCTGAAGATTTCATGACCTTTTTTTCTACTCTAAGCATCAGAGCATTAGTCTTTAAGATACGGAATTCTAGATTCGTAAGTTTAAGACACATATCATGAGCAGAAAAAGCAGATTCCTTATGTGTAATTTTTATCTTGTTTGAATGATCTGTATGATCAGATCAGTCATACTGGCCGTTTTCTGGGAAATCGTTGCGTTATCAATGTGAATCTATGCGTTTTTTTTTATCTTTTTTTTTTCAAGATATTGTCATTAAATTAGCTTATCAAGATAGTTGTCAGGGACTCAATAAATAATCAATGATAATCAACGCCTGTAGACTGCAAAAGATGATACATTTAAAGTCAGTTGGTTAAAACTCGTTATTAACTTTTTTGTTCTTTCCCTCTCTTTACTTTGTAGTCAATTTTCAAGTTTTACCCTGAAAATCTTCCGACATTTTCCTTTTTTTTTTTTCCACATAAACTTGCACATTACTAATTTATAACTTACCTGTTAGAGTGTTGACAAAAAGTTCTAAAATATTAAAGCATCACTAGACCTAACTATTATCTTCCATTACCGTAGTGTTACTGGTCTTTTGCAAAACCTCGGTTTGTTAATAGAACTTCCCCTCAAAGCTTAGACGATTACTTTAATTTTAAAGAATCCAGATGGGTCATAAAACCCAGATGTTACTTTTTGCGGACATCGGTTACCGCAAAGATTAAGATAACATGTATTTACAACCTAATCAAAATTTTCAGTTTTTCTAAAAAACTTTCTTTTTTTTTTTTTTACTCAATACTTTGTTCAAATTTCTACACAGTCTTTTAACTCAATAGTTGCGTTGCAATGGATTAACTAGCAGGAGCACAAACCCAGTAGTTTGTAGAAATAAAAGATAGGTTTTATTTAATCATGCAAGCCACTTCAATTATTACAAACCAATTTAAAAAATATTTGTTCATATCTTATAAGCTGGATATTTCTAGGTCGTAAGATATTAATATTGATCAAAAGAAAGTCAAATACTTGACAATATTGCCTAAACGAAGCTAACATTAGCCAAGTCTTTTTGAAAGTTGAACCTTATTTTTACCTTTTAACGTTTTTCTTTTCGTATTGTGTTGATAAAAAAATCTTATTGCTTGTTAAACTAAACAAAGTTTATTTCTTATATTTTATCTCTCATCTTTGTGGTTTTAAGTTAAAAGTCATATAATGCGATTGTTGTTTTTCTAAACCTCCGAGTATTAGTTTTCCTAACTTGGACATTCTCCTGATACTGATTCAGAGTTCAACAATAATACTCTTTTTTTTCATTTCATTTCTACCCAACTTCACTTGCATTTATTAGTTTCTATTGACTTAAAATTGCAGTAATATTTGTTGGACTAAAAATTGATTTTTTTTTACTTCAGAAAAACTAATATAACACTATATTCTAGCGTGTAGAAATGCTGTGTTCAGTCTTTCCTATTTACCCGACAAATAGCTAGAACAGACAACAACAACAAAATACCAGTATCGTCACCTTGACGCTTCTAATTTTTTGGTTTTTTTTTCTTGAGAAGAAAATGACTGGAAACTTCAGTCCATCTGGCCGTATTTCAAAAAGTTTTAATACCTTCAGCTTAGAACGCGCCACAACCTCATCGTTCGGAACCTACCCCAATCGGTATGAAAACCCTCATACAACGACTTTAATTCCTCCCCTGCCTACTAGCAGTATTTCCCAGAGGTCAGTTAGTTTGGAAGATATACTTGACGGATACGATTAGTAAGTTTTTTTTTTTTAAATAGATACGTATATATTTTTTCCTTGTTTGTTTGTTCGAACTACTGATTACCTTGTTTTCTCGTTGTCACTAACACTTTTCAGTGATTCAGATTCTTTAGTTCTGCCGCAACACTCGTACATATCACAAAAACTACGGCATTCAACGCCAATAGAGATTGATAAAGAAAGTAGGGTTTTGGCAATTGGGCCGATATTAAATGAATGGACTCAATCAACGACTGATACATGGAAGAAGCGCTACAAAAAAGTATTTACCAACGGAAAAGGCTTTCTAAAAACGTTTAAGCCTGATACGCCAGCTTCTTCTTTGCTTGATGAAATCAACTACAAAACTCTTACAGAAATCGTTACATATTTTGATTTTTTTGATGATGATGATAATGATGGTGAGTTTTATGTTAAAGATGGTATATCAGATACTCGAAACTCCATAGAGACAGAACCATCCAATGCATCTAACGAAGCAAACGAACCTGAATTTAAGACTCATTCTCAGCCCGTTCCTATCCTTGTAGGTGTTCAGCAAGGCCAAGCCTCCCAAGCATTACGCTCACTTTGGCGCAAGTCTGCACCACCAATGCCTGAATGGCGGGCAAATATGCAACGACTGATAGACGCAACCCCGCCAGTTTCTGCAAATCAGTCAATAACAGTCACTTCTTCATCTTTTGAAAGATTACCTTCTACATTTGAACGTGACAACAATTTGATGCCTACCATCAATGAGAACGAGGAGGAAGATCTTTTTGATGCGAGGAGGTCTTCGGCAGCGTCTTTCGTGACAGCCAACGAAGAGGAATTCTTATCTAGAGCTAACTCAACAGAAGAAATATTTGAAAATGATGAAAATCTACATGCAGTTGCATCAGGCTCATTGGTTCCAATTGAATCGGAGGACTCAACAGCAACTAATTCCAATCAGTTCTATGATGCAGAGTCTGAAGACGAAATACTCTATAATGACTATTCTAATTCGTTTGACCAATCTACCGTCACACCCAGATGGCAGAACCCAATTTCCATTACTACAGATCATATTGAGGAAGCTGAGGAAGATGAAGCTGAAGAACAACCCAACTGGGACTACCCAGCTCCTAGCGAATTTTCTGATTTTGACAACTCGAGTTTTAAAAGTGTCTTATCATCATCTAATAGTAATCAAGAGGTGCCTATTGAAATTTTCTCTAACAAAAAGGCCAATATTCACACTAATTTATCTGAAAACCGACCACTTCCTAAAAAGTTTTTTGAAAATGCCTTTAAACGATATCTACTTAAACGCAAAAAGGGGGAAATAATACGTGCAGAAAAGCTTCTTGTTATGGTCAAGGGATCTAAGTCTAAATTTATACCCCCAGACTTCAATGAGAACGAAAGTGTTGAAACCCGAAAGCTTGAAAATTGGAAGGAGTATGTAATGGTAGCCAGAAAAAGTGGCGATGGTAAGGCACCGCTGATACTTCAATTTTACAAAAATTTTGATGTTGAAAGAGTAAACAGCAAAGTAGAAAAGCCAGTGTCAAGGTTGGACATTAAACTGAAAGTTGGCCAAACGCATGTCAAGTTTTACTCAACTCTTGATAAAACTATAGTTTTGTGGAGATCGACAATGAAAGGCTCTTTAATTTACGTTTTTCGATCTCGATCTCACGAATCTGCCATGCGATGGCTAGCGTTGTTTAGACAAGCATTAGGTGTCACCCAAAGTCAGAACTTACTACTAGGCGTTCCTGACCTTGGTGTAACTGTTGAAATTAACCTTCCTTTGCGTCAAATTTTCAAAGAAAAGAAACTACGGTTAAAGAAGGAAAGACAAGAAGGGCGTGAAAGTTTTGTTACTTTTAGTGAAATTAAGAGTAATGTTACACGGTATAGTCCGATTGCGTCATACATATTTAGTTCAGTGGTTGAATCACTTATGAGCATAGAGCATTTAAAGTCAAAATCTTACCAAATGTTTATTGACTGCCATCAGGAGGACGAAAAAATTGGACTGGCCTGGCGGCGTTATGACAGACTGGAGTGGGTGAACGAAGAGTTTAACGAAAAAAGTGTCTACTGCAATTGGGTTTTGCATCAAACCCATGATCTCGAACTTCGCCCAATGAAAGCATATCCAAGATCTGTGACATTTGATTCGGGTATCAGCATGCAGGAGCCTATGCCAGTAGAGGGTTACCTGATACGATTGACAGCTTGGTCAAATCGTGGTAATAAACGTAAGTCTGGTAGAATCAAAGTCCTAGACCGTCTTTTTTACAAAATGCTTTACTTTCACACACATGACAATCTTTTGTTTTTTTCTGAAAAAGATAATGCTGTTCCACCAGTTGTTAATTCAGGAAAAAACATAGACGATTATTTTATAGAAATTGCGCCTTTCAAAATCGACCAACTGACAGATAATGTTGAATGGATGGCTGCACCACTGGCTGAAATTAAAAAGCGGGACCGAGCGGCAGTATTTGAGTTTCAGCGGCGTGTGTCATTAGTCTCGGGATCGGATGGCTTCATTGATCTGTGCGATGTTATAGATGTCAGGCCAGCTTTGCGAGGCAGTAGTGATAAACCATTAGGTACGTTTAACCCAGAAGGCTTTAAAGAAAATTTTGTTCTGGGCAACCACGAAGCCGGAGAAACTACTTCATATTCTGATCATAATACCTTTGAAATTGTATTAAACCAGCCCGGAAACATTTACCAAGATGTAAGTTCCAACCACCAAGTACCTGATAAGCCTTGCATAATCCGATTACAGGCTTACAACCGCATCACGCGTGACCGCTGGATTGCACACCTCACGGCGCTTGCAAAATATTGGAAGCGTCGTGCTTATGAAGATGTGGCCGAAATTAACGAGACACGTGAACGTAATCTTACATCCTTGCATATTCCCGACGAGGAAATGGAGCAAGTTATTGGCGAAAATAGCCCCAAGTGGGAAACTGCCAGCGGTGAGGCAAATCCTAGAGTGCACCGCCCACTGTTTGTGACTGGGGGTCGTGCTATCAAGTTTCGGGGTGTATTATACGGGCACTTATCGTCGTTTGCTGGGAGCGGCGAAGCTATAAGTGGAGTTAGTTTTAAACGGTACTATGTTGTTCTCGATCAGAGCGCACGGCTGACAATATCGCAACGACCAGGAGCTGGTACGCAGTCCGCGCTCGACAATCCCTCGCACTACTATCGCAAAACGGTTGTCATAGATCTGCTCGAACGCCCAGTCTATCTTTACTGCGGGCCGCTTACAGTTGACGACATTGGGGGCAGCGTTTCGGGCGCGCTTCCACGTGTCTATCCCGACGGCTGGCGCTCGGCAGAAAATGATGCATTCCGCTGTTTTGTGCTGCGGTTTGGAAGCACCAAGCTCACGCCCAGTGTCATGGGTACAAATGCGTTTTTTGGCAGACCAGCGTCGCCAATGGTTTTCCTTGCACGTTCTCGACAGGAGCGTGACCTTTGGGTACTTGCTCTCAATAGCGAGATTGAGAAGGTTATTGAATTCAATAAGGATATCAATCTTACGTGACCTTAAAAAAAATTTTCATAAGTAAATGACCCTATTCAGTGTCGAGTCATGCCACAAAAAAAAAGTCAGGAAATCATCATTTTTACGCAAATACACACATATTTATATTTTTTATGTGGATTTACATGAGTTTTGTTTGTTGGTTTTCTTTATATTTTCATTAGTTTGAGGGTTTCCTAGTCATCTACTTACTTTTCCATCAACATACGTATAATAATAATAATAAATTGTTTGAAAAAAAAAAACATTTTTCCCAGATAGCTTATGCGAGATACTGGTATTGATTGTCCTCAATACGTTTGAGATACTCGCGGTCTATAAGGTCATCAATGCATTTTTTGATGAGCGAGACCTTAGGGTTAAATCTTTTGCGAGACTGTTCCATGATCTCCTGTACTAGTTGTACGTGCTTGAGTTGCTTACGAGCCTTCATAATACGCACAATGACAGCCTGTAAGAACATCTTACGGTCATCTTCAACAGCCTTATGTGTATCATCAATTTCCTTCTTTTGCTCAGATTTCATGGGCACGTTGAGGTTAATTCGCAGCTTTTTACTCTTGAAATCAGTGTTGAGCTTGTAACTAGTGCCGTCAGCACCACAAGTTGCATCAGCCGGACTCTGAATAAGAATACGAGCTTTTAGTAGTACGCTCATAGAGTTGCTTAAAATGGTGTTCTCCAAGTTGGTAATGTCTCTTAACTGTTCAACAGTGTATTCAAGTTGATCATTAAAAGGCAAGAGCAAGGCCATTTGAAATATTGAAACAGTCAAAGAATAAGGCGTCTTGCTAACCTTGGAAAAATTACCTCGAAGCTCTCCTTTGCTAAAGTTCCAAAGCCAGTTCAGTTTACGACCGTTATGCTTGTTGCTGTAAAATGCCAAGAACTTGTTAAAAACAGGCACTAACTCCTCGGGTAGCTTGAAGGTAGAGTTAAAAGTGGGAAGAGGCCAGAAACCTTCAGCAAGAACAAAAGGAGTGAATTCGCCGACCTGTTTGACTTCTGAGTTTTCCAAGAACTCCTTGAATGGGCCCTGCATTTCTTCAGAAACGAGCATGTCTTGAAACATTCTCTGCAGTTTGTTGGTAAACTCAGAGCCACAAATCTCTTTAAGTTTAGAAACCATGTTGGTTTCTGCGTCTTGAGATACAGACACATTGTTGACAAGTCGTCTTGCCAGGGTTCTAGAGTAAGCCTTTTCAAATACATCTTTCTCATCGACGTACTGGAAGATTGACATGACACCTGACAAAGCAGCATCAATATTAGTAACCTCTACATTCTTG
This sequence comes from Geotrichum reessii, assembly GCA_013305925.1. NCBI lineage: Eukaryota > Fungi > Ascomycota > Dipodascomycetes > Dipodascales > Dipodascaceae > Geotrichum > Geotrichum reessii. Next base: position 21,932 of record QVTG01000119.1, on the reverse strand, counting down.
GAGGACTTCTTTAACAAGCTGTCACTATATTTGGATAATAACTCAGGAGTGCTCAGAACTCTACCAACTTTGTTAGGAGGCTTGGTAATGCTGTTAGTGTTGATGAACTCCTTGCAAGCATCATCAAGACCTTTAACCATATCACTGTGGTTATTGAACGCGACCTGCACAAGATTCGAGTATTTGGCATTAACCTGAAGAAGAGTGTCAACATAAGCCTGTGGCTCAACAGGGTTAGCACCAGTCTGAGTGACAAGGTTGTCAACAGCTGCTAAGCCTTGAGTTTTGATATACTGTCTTAGTGTAGTCTGTAAAGGACCAAGGCCATCAGGAATGCGCTCAAGAAGAGTGTACATCAAGTTAATATCGCTTTCTCTGTCACTTTCTAATAGAGGCAAAAATTCGTTCTGGATTTCGTTGGCGTGTTCCGCAATAAGAACTCTCTCACAAACGCTGTTGAGAGTTCGCTCACTGCTAGGATGTAAGTACATATCTACTCTGCTTCCTTCCTCCTTGAGTCTGCTGGTGGCTTTCTTAAGATATTCCACAACGCCTTTTGTCGCCAAAAACTCTCTTGACTCATTTGCATAATATTCACGAGTGTCCTTGATAAAAGGCTCCTCGAAAAACTGAACATAAACAGAAAGATTGGTTTTTCTTATATTGGTTTCGTCTAATCCAAGCGCAACAAATGACTGAACAACCTTGCGGATACTAGTTGTCGTGATGGCCTCGCCGTCTCTTTGCTTCTTAATGATTTTTAGTACCGCTGCCATGAGACTTTCATGGGTCTGATCAAAAAGATCGGTCTTCCAGTGAATGAGACAGAGTGTGTTAATGTCCTGAATGTGTTTACGACCTTCTTCGCGCTCTCTTTTAATCCAGTGGCGATTTAAGTATGCAAAAATGTTGTTTAAAAATTTGGCACCGACAATAAATCTATCCCAAGATTTGATGTAAAAGTTAACCAGGTTTTCATCAGTGAAAGAAGTTGATTCGTTTTTGATTTCAGTAAGATGATTCTTAAGATAATTAGAAAGACCTTCGTAAATCTCAGCGCCTAATAAATTAGCTCCTCGGGTTGCTAAACCTTGCTTAGGGGGTTGGACAGTTCCATGAGAGACACAGAAGTTGTAAATGGCTGTATGGATATACATGTACTGTACAGACAGATGTTAACTCAATTGGCACAAAATAGCATCAAGAAAAAAAAATCTAATATACTTACCAGCTTTGGATCCATACCCTCATTAATATCGCCCTTAAGAATCTTATCTACACCATTTTCGATAAACTCCCATCTATATAACAATAATGTTAGCACTTGCCACAAAAATGAAAATATTCCAAATGGCTTTCAAAACAAATGAAACATACGTAGCATTAAAATCATCAGCTCTCGGGAGCTGAAAAGCGGCAGCTGGAGACATTGAATTGATTTGAATGTGTGTAGCTGGTGGGTGTAGTCTGGATGGGGAAAGTAAAGTTTTTTAGTAAGATTTCTTGCTCACTAAGAATCAAAATACGTGTAACAGTTGGTTAAATTGATGTAGATGTGAAACACACAATGGCAAGCTGGAAAAAAAAAAAAAAAAAACTGAAAATTGTCAGCAATGTTCGTGTATAAATCTATCAGTCGCAAAATGATAATTTTTGTTAAGACAAATGCTAAACGAAAGAACAAATGCTTTATAGTAGGAGAGAAAAAAGTAAATATAGAGGAGTGTGGGTAGAAGAATGAGGTTTAGGTCAATTAAAAAAAATTTGTGGTGGTGGAGAAAAGCAACATAAAAGAAATAATATTTCAGCTTTAAAACTTATACTTTTTTGACTACAAAAAAAAAAGAGTTTCATATTTTTTTAGAGCATTTATTCATAAAACAATTAGATACATTAAATGGCATTAAAATGAAAGGCATACGGTTCATGGCAGTTATGAACTTTTAAACAATTGCAACACGGTTTCGTCAGGTCGCCACTTTTTCGACGACTCGGAAAATGCTCACTGTGAACGTCACTAGCCAAGAAAGCAGCCCAATAAACAGGAATGATGTCAACGCGCTCTGGCGCGGACAGATAGTTGATTCCATATTTTCAACAGTATTGCATCTTCTTAGGGAGTCATAAATTGCAAGGGAGATGTTTGCGGACTCGAAGACAATGAATAAGAGATCAACCATGATCAATCTTATTTTTGCACGCGCGTCTCGGAGACCAAGAGGCTTACCTGCATACTCATCATATCCTGTATATATTAAATATACTAAGGCTATTGACTGGCAGCATATAGCCATTAATGTTGAGGGCTGGTGATCTTGACCGCGTGTTTTTATGAATAGATTGCAAGCAAGAGAAAGTGACACAAGTGCCAGAACAAACGTGACAAATCGAATAATTATTGGTACATATGGATTCTTAGTACCCAGTCGTCGTGTCGGCATTCTATCCAAGCGGTTATGTCGCTGAGACGCCCGATATGGATAGTATGAAGACGCACTCGAGTCTATCGACTGCTTTCTAGCTTGGTCGGAAAAGCTAACATCTGGGGGTAGAAGATTAAGTTCTGGTATCGATTTCGTTCGAAACAATTGTGCCAACCCGCGTTTTTTGGACGAAAGAGACGAATTGCCTGCCTCTTCTATTAGAGTGATGCCTGTAAAGTCACCCTCCAGGTCGGTTTGAGAGTTGAGTGTTTGGACGTCTACCCGAGTTTCGTTGGGGAGTGCCAATGCACTGCCCTGCGACGTCTGCCCAAGCAGCATATTCCAACGACTGTTATTATCTTGCCGCATCTGGTCTCTGGTATTAATAAGTGAGTGTTTTTCTTCGTCAGAAAGAGTTCTAAGGGACATCATAGAGCTTTTCCTTTGGACGCCGTCTGTTATCCAGACCGGCACGGGCTTGACAACATGCGGATAAGAGGCGGCGCTTTTTGATGTTTGCCGCGAGTCTAGCGATGACAACGAAGCTTTACTGATTGAAATCTTATCATTAAAGTACATTTTATGCTTTTTTATCTTACCATTTACATTCAGGTCAATAAGAAGACATTCACATAGAGGCAAGTCAATAGATGGTGGAAGATTTAGATTTTACAGCGTTGGTTCACCCCCTTTTTTCAAGCCTTTTTTTTTTTTTGAATTTTAAGTTTTGAGTTTTGAGTTTTCCCAATCTGATACCGTGTAGCGATATGCACATTTTAGGATTGAATGTGAGTTTTTGTTTTCCATTCTTGTAAACTTGCCGTTATACCTGCGTAGTTCATCAGAATTTTTGTGGGTACCATCGATGGTGAGCCGTGCCCAAAGTCAAGGATGAGACAAAATGAAACCGTGGAATTTTAAATAAAACTAGAATTTGTAAAAAAAAATTTTTTTTAGAAAAAACAATTATTATTAGACAAGTTTTTGCTGTTTTTGACAAATTAATCCAGTATTGATTAAAAGAGTGAATCATATTATATAGCTAAATGTCTACGTACTCGATGTTAGAGCAGACTTCAAGTAGCAAAATTCAGGAGATCACCATACCACAGTCCTACAAGGTAATGCCACAATTTGGTATAAGCGAAGCGATTAATCTAATAATAGGCACTATAAACATACAAATTTGTTTTGAGAATAGCTAGGGGGTTATTGCATCTTTTTTTTTTCAAAGCCAATTATTATAATATAAAAGTTTAGTCGCTGCCACAGCGGTTGCTGACGAATCTCGCATCGTAGTTTAGTTTATCTAGAAGATCTCATGCACTCTTGGTGATTTTATCTCCAAAGAACGTAAGACATATTAGACCCCCTTTTATTTGTAATGTACTACATTGATTGCAATTAAATCACTTGACGTCTTTTTTTTTCTTGAAATGAATATCATCACATCATATTGTCTAGTATTAATAGGTAATACACTTATTGTAACCACTACTTGATCATTGGGCTGCCTCGCTGTCTCAAATCAGTTATTCAAGATCATCTTTTGATACACATCTAATCATGATTCTTTTTCGTGTTGTTTCTCAATAGATGGGTAGAAAATCTGTTTATTGTGCTGATTCTTTTGTTTTTGGTTGTTGTTGTTGTTGTTGTTGTTGTTGTTTTCCAGGTTTTGGTTTCTCTCTGTATTTTTGTCATCTTTTTTTTTTTGTTCTGACTGCAGAATCTACTTGGCCTTTTTTTTTTGTTTTTTTGTTTTTTTGTTTTTTTTTTCCCTAGAGTTTTGGTAGATTGAATTCTTCCATAGTTTACAAAGAAAATTAGTAATACTTGGTGTCGCGTGAGAGTTAAACTTAGGTAATTACTGAGCTTTGGTTAAGAGATGAGAGATTGTGAAAGTCTAAGTTGTAATAAGTCAGCATTAGTTTGAGTCAGTAGTTATAAACTACAAAAAAAAAAAAAGAAAAAAAAAATAAGGATATTGTAATGTATTTTGGAGATCTTGAAAGATTATGCTTCTTGATAGCTCTAACAATTCAGCATACTCCGAGATCATGTTAGCATTAGATATTATATGATCTTTGATGCATATATATTTACAACTGGTGTTTCAGAACACTTGCTTTGTTTGCCAGGAGCCAGATTCGACGACAGTCTCTGTTAAACTTGGTAATGCACAAAAAGACTTGTAAAAGCTGATAGTTGTTGATAAAAAGATTTGGAAATATTTGGTATTGACTAAAAAATTATTGTAATGAGTAAAAAAAGATATCGTTTTGAATAGATACTTTTACTACTTGAGTAGCTTTAATAAATAATCAAATAGTTTTAAGTCCCTTTTTTCATTGCATCATTACAAGTTGTTTATGGCTCTGTTTTTTATGATACAAAACTTTGGGGTGGTATAGTTGACACACTGATAGATTTCAAAGATATAATGTAAAATATTTTTACTACTATTTATTTGACACGAGTCTCTTTAAAATAATAATACTTTGAGAAGTTTAGTAACATATAAAGATAAGTGCTTTCAAAATCTTGAAGTCATATAATCGTTTATATGTCATGCTAGATGTTATTCAATTATTTCTTATGTCTCATTTACACTATTTTAACGCTAGAGATACTACGGAAGTTTTACTGAAAATTTGAAGATTTAAAAAAAAAATCAATTAGAAAATGGTGAAATCAAAAATATTTTTGCCTAGTAATTTCAGACAATTAGCAAGCAAAATGAATTGGATGTGTCAGGTTTGAAATGATTTTTTGTTGTTGTTGTTTAAAAAAGATATAAAAAGCATGAATTTTTATTATTTTTGTTTGTATTGCCGCATTGATCTGGATGTCAGAAATCTCTTTCCTTTTTTTGTCCTGTATTAATTGGTAAAACAATAATGTTTGTCGTTTTTTTTTATTATTATTTTATTTTGTGGAAGTGTTTCAACAAGTAAATTGTTCAGGAAACGGATGAGTCTGAAAATATAAAACCTTGACCTAAAAAAAAAAAAGACTGATTGATTAAAATAAAATAAAACTTTGCTGAAACAGTACCTTTGAAACTGAGCTATGAGTTTTTTTTTTTGTATAAACTGTTTGGTTCAGATATGGAGCTGTTGTTTGCAATCCATATGAAAGAGACGGTCACATCTAGTTTCACCAGCTTTCCACAGTGCTGCTTATTTTAAGCTTTTTTTTTCTCTCTCTTTTCTATTTGTGATACACCAGCCATCTCTTATTACAACCATTCCATTTTATTTCTACTAAGACACTCTCTCTAAACTATTATCAAGTTTTTTTTCTTTAGTATATTTCGTGACATTTGGAAACGTTTGCAATTATGAGATTTTTTTAAAGAGTTTTAATGCTATAAAAATGTTTTCTTCTTCTAAAACCAGCAAAAAAAAAAAAAAAAAAAAAAAAATACTAATAAGAATAAATACTATCAATTGAGAAATCACTAAATTTCAACTTTATTTAAAAAAAGACCGATTTTCTGTTCTTGAAACAAAAAAAAATCTTTTTTTTTATTATTATTTAAGCTGGTTTTATTTTTAGTTTTTAATTAAACATATTCTAGTGATATCACTTGTTTTTTTTAAGATCACCGTCAATTTTTTTTTTGTTTTTGCTTGTTTTCCTAGTTTCCAAATTGATGCAAATTCAAACACCCGGCAAAAAGTTACGATACATTTTCCGATATCAAAAAATAGCTGTCTTGGTTTTTTCAAAAAACATTATTTATAAAAAGAATACTGGCTTTAAACAAAATTAGGATTGAATACATTTTTTTTTAAAAAAAAAAAAAAAAAGTTATTTCCCATTCTTTTGGTCTTGTTATTTTTTTTATCTTACATTTGACGTCTTTTTTCTTTTCTTTTCAATATACATTGTTTTAATGACAATTTCTAGCCCTTTCATTCCACTGACCAACGACAAGTCAGGCTATTACATTAATAGCACATATATTCTGCACAAACCACTCGGATCTGGTGCAAGTGGCACTGTCTATCTTGCCACTCATCTTGTCACAAACAAAATAGTTGCAGTCAAAGTTATTGGCAAGCCTTTACGTGATCCAATACATCTCGCGGTTTCCAAGCTTTCACCAATGTATGCTGTACCTATCCCGGTGGCTTCAATTCAAGAGAAGTCAGTTGAAAAGTATTTAAATGACAGTTTCATGGCCTCCTGTCCGCCACTATACAACGAAGTGGTTTTACATTCGCAAGTGTGTGATCATCCTAATGTGCTTTCAATTATAGAAGTACTTGACGGGTGTGAGTATTTCTTTATAGTACTTGAGTACTGTGAACAAGGTGATCTCTTTTCTGCAATTATTGATAAGAATTGGTACGTTGGTGATGAGGTTACGGCTAAACACCTCTTTCTTCAGCTTCTCGATGCAGTTGAATATTTACATAGCCGCTCTATTTTCCATTGCGATCTCAAACCAGAAAATATTTTAGTCTCGAATAATAAAACTTCGCTCAAAATTGCGGATTTTGGCCTAGCATCAGCATTACCTCTGTGTAATCAGTTTGGGCGTGGATCAGCATACTATATGGCACCTGAAAATATAGTTGAAAACGAGATTTACCGGCAACCAATTACAGACACACTAGACAATAAAAACAAGCAAATTCAGCTGGTTACTGATTCTTGTTGTTCGCAGTCTGTACTAACACAAAAATCATCAGATAACAAAACAAACGACACAATTTTAAGCAAAGGTTATCCACGCGCTGCAAGCGATGTTTGGTCACTGGGAATCATACTTCTTAATCTTTTATTTGGTCGTAGTCCTTGGAAAAAGGCATCGTTTGTGGAAGACATTGTATATAAAGGTTTTTCGATTGACCCTCGCCGTCTCGAGTATGTGCTTCCGGTGTCAAATGAGCTAAATACAATTATGGCAGATGTATTTCATCCCGACCCGTATCGCCGCATGGATATTACCGAGCTACGTAGACGAATTGTTGCCTGCAACCGCTTTAGCAAGGTGAATAAGGTGGATTTTCCATGGTTTACGCCAAGGAAGTCTATGGTTCAGCTGTGTCGGCCTAAAACAAGACCAGAAAACAAACATTTTGGTATTCAAGATATCACAAAGACGGATACTAAATTAGTATACCACCCTAGTTTAATAAACACGGCTAGCAGTGAAGTTATTGTCAACTTCATGTCACCAGATTATGAGTCTTCGGGCACTTCGCTGGGCCTATCGACAAGCAAAAGTCCAGTTATGAATATTATCAATGCCGTTCCCATAATTAATACACAAGCTAATTATCTTTGTGGTGTCATAACACCTGTACTCAGTACAGTCGCCAAACCCATCTCAGTTATGACTATCACAAGCTGTTCCTCATCATCCATGCTCCTCTCCTTGTCAGGCGGGTCCAACATTGACGCCTATAATACTACTCCATCTAAAAGAGCCAAGAAGCAAAAAACAAACAAAATAACCAACAAAAAGTCTGCATTATCAGCTGCGTCTGCTACTTGTACTACCACTTCTTCTACTAAGAAAAAAAGACCCTTGTTTGGCCGCAAGTTGCTTGACAAAATTTCCAACCATCGCACTAGAATCTTGCCTCGTATTAGCATTCATGATTTTTCTATGACTTCTAAAAAGTGTTGAGTATTCAATCCTAGCATAAATGTCATGTTATTTATTTTTAAAGAATAGTTTCAAAAAAAAAAATTAAATAAACTATATAAATCATAATTTTGACAATTTTACTAGAGTTGGGTAAACCTTTTTGTTCTCTTTCATCTAAGGTTGTCAAAAACAAAATTAAACTTTTAGCTCTTCTGTTCATCACCCAAAATAAAAAATAATAAGAATAATTTAACCTAACCCATACTCCCAACTAGAATTTTTTTTTTTTTGAACCTGATAATTGTTGACATCAGTCATTAGAGCCCCATACTAGCATCATCGCACCCCCCGCATATTCATACTACACATTATGGCAACAACCAGTACAAAACAGACGAGAAAGAACGCTTTGAGTTCTATTGAGCGGTTGTTCAACCGTAATCTCGGCGTTTCCGCTACTGCCCCTAGTCACAAATCAAAGAGTCTCCCCTCGGTGACAGGAGTACACAAAAAAAAGAGCCGCAACGCGACCAGTCGTAAAACTAGACTTGCCAAGCAGAACCGTGAGACACAAATTGAGGCACAGCTGAATCCAGAGGAGCAGAAGCGTGCAAAACTGCTAGCTCGAAGAAAGAATGCAGCAGTTATTACTTCATGGGACAACGCGGCGCCGGTGGAAGAGCTTAAAGAAAAGATTTTGCAGCAACGGTTGGACCGGAAAAAGAATATTGCGCTCAAGAAGCCGGAGAACTGGTACGCGTCAAGTAAGCCAGCATGGATGGATCGTGATCTTACTGTGGCGACGGACAAGAAGGATGAGAGCAAGTCTTGGCCGGGTCTGACACCGGGTCTGGCGCCGGTAGACTACGAGTCTTCCGACGAGGAAGAGTAATATTTAAAAACTATATGTATATTTAGAGATGTGCATGTGATAATCATGTGATTCAGTTACCCTGACAAAGTAATTATGTTGTAGATGGCTGAGATATTATCTAATGAAATTGACCAATGATCAGAGTTACTTTTTGTGTATATTTTAGACCAGGGCACAACCAACATAAGAAGAAAAAGAGAATAGATGAAAGGCATGAAAAAAAAAAAATAATAATAAAATAAAGTAAACAGAAAATAGATATATTTCTCTTTTAAATGATTCTTAAAAGAAAATTGTAAGATCACGCGCATTAATTTTTAAATCTCAAATTTTTTGTTTAAGTTCCTAAATGGCCGGGACCCGTTGGGTCCGTTCCCACCGAAGAGGAGGAGGAACGGTCGTTGCTATACTTTTATGAGTAGTTGCAGTGTGAGTGTAGATAAAAGTGGGTAGTGTAGTTCTGACCAATCACAGAAGCGCAATAACCAATATTTTATTCCCACGAGCCAGTAAAAAAAAGTGCAAAATCTTTTTTTTTGTGCTGGTAAGCTCACAAAGCCTAAAAAGTATGTAGAATGGTTTTCTATTGTCACATACACACACAAATATTTTAAATTTTTTTTTTTTTCCTTTTTTCCTCCACCAGAGAAAAAAAAAAACCAACAAACCAAATCTCTTGCATTTTTTCCTCTTCGTCCTTTTTCTTCTTTTTTCTTTCCCCTTTACGAAGAAACCCATCGACGTCAATACCACATACATCATCATATCATATCACATAATCATGCTCAGCCAAATATTGCGTCAATCGGCCGTCAAGCGTGTCTCGGCCACCATCCCATCAACTATGCTGCGTTTCTCGACAGTCTCCACAGGCCTGCGATCTCCATCGCCAACTAAGCCGACCCAGGCCAGCGCCTCGCTTCCATCCTTTCCTACCGGCACTGCCGAGGCCGTCCCGGCCCCTGGCTTCCGCTTGCACCGCCCACTCACATGGGAAGAGTCTCATGAGACTGCACTCGACAAGGCCACCAAGTTCTTTTTGCTCGCCGAGATGTTCCGCGGTATGTACATTGTTCTTGAGCAGTTCTTCCGCTCGCCTTACACGATCTACTACCCCTTTGAGAAGGGTCCTGTTTCTCCCAGATTCAGAGGTGAACACGCGCTTCGTCGTTACCCCAGTGGTGAAGAGCGCTGCATTGCTTGCAAGCTGTGCGAAGCTATTTGCCCGGCCATGGCTATCACTATCGAGGCTGAGGAGCGTATCGATGGCTCTAGACGTACCACCAAGTACGATATTGATATGACCAAGTGCATTTACTGCGGCTACTGCCAGGAGTCTTGCCCTGTCGATGCCATTGTTGAAACCCCCAACGTTGAGTACTCAACGGAAACCAGAGAAGAGTTGCTTTACAACAAGGAGAAATTGTTGGCCAATGGTGACAAGTGGGAACAGGAGATCCAATACGGTCTCGACGCTGACTCTGCTTACCGATAAACGCGTCGATATATCTATATATTTGAATTATAATAATCTATCTTTTTTTTTATATAGAAAAGGCGCGGTGTGTGTTTATGCGCTATCAAAGGGGAATGTCCATCTTCCATCAGACTCTATCTTGTTCTTCTTTTTTTCCTTTATTTTGCCTTTATACATTGTGCTTTATTTTGCTATTCTTGATGTCATCCATGCCATTCGCCCTGTCGTTTACATATAGCTCCATCGTGTTCTTTCGGGACCATTAAAAAAAACAAATTTATAAATATTTAAAAAAAAAATTTACATTTTTATCTAAAATTTTCATTTTGCTGTTGATAACCGTAAATTTATACGTACAAAGCATAATCTCCAGGAAACAGTCTGAATTTTTTTTTTTTTGTAGCTGGTGGTGGAGTAGAGGATGAATGTCAAGAAAGATAATACGTATATTTAGAGATGATATTATAGGCCAGTAGTGAAACGAAAAAAACCTCGGTCTTTATAGCTAATAAGACATTCAACATCATTTTTTAAATGAAATTGTCATGATGAAAAAAAAAAAAATTAAAACAAATGTATCTTCTCTTTCTTATAATTTGAAATATTTGATTAATTTGTTTTTGAAAATCTTGAATTCTTGAATGAAATTTGTATTCACTTTTGAGTCTCAAGTTTTATATGTCAGGTATTTTTCAACTCTATTTACTCGAAATCGTCCATGCAAATATTGATCAAACTAACCTCATTCTGTAAAGATAAAACCTATTGTAACCTACTTCATGATCTTTTCACTGTCTTAAGAAAAAAAAAAGACTTAAATTAAATGTTCATAAATGATCCTCCCCCCTTCTATCTCCAAATTGGTTCGCTGTTATATATTTGTACATATACGTAAGCCACACTTCCTATTGTTATCTAGCTTAACTATTCGCCCAGATCTTATTTAAAAAAGTAGCTTACAGAATGCCCCAAGCGTCCTCACAGCCGTGGCAGAACTTGCTACAGGCAACGGATGCAGAAAGCGAGTAGTTTGAAACACCAATCTTGTCGTCCACCAATTCATCAGCAAAGTTGTCTCTACCACGAGCCATGGCACCGACAAACACACATATGCTTTCATCTTCATCCAGCTTTTCGACGTAGTCCTGTACCCGCTGGATCTTGGCATCAAAACTCAGAGTCACCTTGCGGCACTTGGTAGGTAAATGATCAGTTATCGGGTTTTTGATCACTTTCAAAAGACGTTCCTCCGAGTTGACAGATCGAATTGAAAGTTTGTGAAGTAGTTGCACCATCAGACCAGAAAACCGCTTGAACGTACGCGGGATTCGAACTGTGGGGTTGATTTCAATCAGTACACCACGTGCGGTTTGAATATACACTTGCAGTTTACCAGCCTTGTTGATAGGTGAATCTAACAGAGTGAGCAAACATTGATGTGTAATGTCTGGGCGCGCATCGGCAATATCACGACCCATCTTCTTGAGCAGACCTTGATGATCATCACAGTTAAGCAAAACGTACTTGTCCATACCGTCTGTTGACAGTTTATGTGTTTCAAGACACGCATTAGAAAGAACAACGATCAGGCGCTGTGTGTTTTTATCTTGCGAAGTGAGTGTCTTGGGTGCCTGGGGCACGAGCGAAAGTGAGTCTTTCTTGACTTTGCCAATGAAGGAAGTGCGTTCCTTGGAGGGATCCACTGTTTTGTTGCTAGTCATTGTGTTTTATCTAATATTCAAAAAAAAAGAGAGCCGTGCCAGGGGGTACTGATGTTAATCGATATGTTCCTTCTTTTTTTTAAAAAAAAAAAAAATTGTAAGAAGAAACTATATTCAATGATGATTTCGAAAATTTCCACTAAAAATTTTTTTTAGTCTTTTCAGGTGTTATTTTCAAAGTCCCAACAAGGCTGCTATCAAAGAAAGATGATATATTGTTGCCCTAGCCCATTAATATCACGTGTGAATCTTATTTTAACACTAACACTTTTTTTTTTTTTTCATTTTTTCTCGAGTTTGATCACGCACACGACGCGTTTAGTATCGCGTCATGGAAATAAAAGCTACCAAACCAGGATTAGAGAAGATACAATCTGCTGATTTTATATATATATCTATATATTCAAATTATATTCACATACATGAAGGATGAGCACATTTGACGATTTGTCGGACTCAGAAGTTCTGGCCGCAATGGAAGAGGAAGACGATATTGAGATTGTCGCGCCTACGACTGTTCAATCAAAATCCAACATTAGCGTTGTGCCGCCATCAATAACTACAACCCAAAAGCCGCTGACATCTCAGAAGTACCGGCAACCAGTGACAGAATCAGAAATAGCAGAAATTAGATTGCAGTTACAGAAGGCCGAGTCTGCACGCGATATGTACCGCGGCGAAGTTGCAGTGCTGAGATCCAACATGGAACGCTCATCACAAGCGCATATCAGCCAAATCAAGACTGTGCGTGAGACACTCGCATCCCAAAAACAGGAGCAGGAAGAGGAAATAGAAAATGTTAAACGTGAGTTGGAAGCACTCAAATCTGAGCGGGCGTTTTTTCAAAATGATTTGGTTAATCTACAACAAAAAAACAAATCACTAGAACGACGGCTTCATGACCAGCAGATTGCAGCTGCGCGTCTGAAGCAGCAACAACACCAACAGAAACAGATGCAAAATCAAGACACGAAAGTAGCGGATGAAAATGAAGATGAAGATGAAGACTTGTTTGTGGGAGAAACCAACAATAATCATAGTGCCGGGTTACCCCCGACCCGAAAACGGCCACGCCAAAACCTACCGGATTCATTCATGGATGGCTTTGTCTTGCCGCCCAGTCAGAGCAGTCACGGAAATCTGAAGCGTTCAACCCGTAAGCCTAATATTAGACTGATAGACAGTTCATCGGAAAAATCTTCAAACAAGTCCAGTCCCACTTCTCAGCAACAGCAGAACTTGGGGAAAAACAGCATAACCCATAACATACACAACCACAAAACCAACGATGAAATTCCATTGGAGTTTGATCAGGACATAGCTATGATTGATGAGATTGAGCCACAGATGGAGAGCACGCGAATTGAATCTGCAAGCAACCCATCGCGACTACCGCCTCAGCCGCCGCAAGATGCTACTACTCGACTTGTACGGGTACCTGTTATCAATGATAAATGGAAGTCTGCAAGCGAGGCCGAAAAGATTTTTGAATTGACCACTGCTATTATTGGTCATCAGGTTGCTGGCGTGCCAGAGCCGACGCTTGACTTTCTTAGCCGGTTTAGCGTCCAGATTGGTGACACCCCAGGGCGCCGGCCTGTCAACACCATATTACAAACAGCGCTTCTTCCGACTTGCGCTGATGGCAACGGCGAGAATAGAACAATTAAACGAGCAGTATCTACATTTTCTCATGAGTGTGTTCGGGTTTTGTACGCATGCACCGAAGATATCGCGTTACTTCATGCTGTGCCCATGTTATTGCTTATTTTGCATTGCGCGGTGGAGTTTGCGCCTAGCGCCATAGCGGACGAAACTCTGCCAGGTGACCCTTTGAGCGTGGCTGGGTTTATGAATTATTTGATTTTGTACTACACTCGGCAGCTTTTTCCCCGAAAACAACGGCGGCAACAGGAACAGTTTGTTAGTGCTGGTTTTAGTGACAGAGATGACACGAGAACCAATTTTGAAGACGAAAATGAAGACTCGCAAGCCTTGACTCACTACAAGATATATTTATACTACACAGTGCTTCATGCATTTTCCGTGCTTGAGCTGATAGCTAGTAATCACAGTGGTACAGACGTTCCTGACGATGATAACTCCTTTTGGAAAACAGTTTCTCACAATCTTTTTGTTGAACTTTTATCTGATGGTTCTACAGTACCTGCCTCACTACTTATTCGAGTCATTATGCTTTGCATATGTTCTGTCCGACCAAATTCTGTTGGTTCTCTAGATTATCTTTTAGTCTCAGGCGAGGCTCGGGCGCAGAAACGGGCGAGGCTGGAGACCCAGCTATTTTACGTTATATCGAGCTTATTACTAGCAAACCCATCTATGCTCTTACCTGACGACAGTAGAAGCGGCGGCAGCAGTTACTCAGGAAATACTGCAAAGTATTTGTTTTTTTCTGGTATAAATGAACTTGTGCCTTCGACAAAATATATTTCTTTCTCTACATTTTACCAGCAACATTTTACACCAGCAACTAGTACAACTGCATATTCTAGCTCTGCTTCACACCTCAGTGTGTCAGACTCTAGGTATCGCTGGAACCAAGTTTTTCGGTTACCTGTGATTGATAGTGCCGTGATTTTATCGCAAACCACTGCTGTACAGGCGGCACTGCAACGATGTGCGCTGCAGTTTTTTGCAACAGTTCTAAACACTCTTAACCCGCGTACAATCTATGGTAACAATTTCATAATTCTGGCTATAGTCACTTGCATGGCGACTGCGCTTGATCGAATTTATGCTAGGGTTAGCTATCCTAGCAGTGGTGTTGATGTCAGTGGCAGTAATGATTGTGACGTCCTAGTAGTGTCAGACTGCGTCAGGCTGTTACACGGAACCATGCGGCTGTCTCCAGACTACGTGAGCGTGATTGCTGGGCTTCCTGGCGGAACATCTTACGACCATTTTGTGTCACTTGTACGATTGCAGTTTGAGAGTCCTGCAACTGTCACCGTCGCTGGAGCAGAAGAGGGGGACCCTGACAACGATCTTAGTGGGGTATCTGAATCAGCAAAGAGCTCGCCGTTGTTATTTGACGCCGAGACCCTGCGAAAGGTCCAAGAGCTCCTTGAAAATACGCTTACAGAAGACGAGGCTAACGAACTGTATGCGTCAGATTTGTTTTAAGCAATGCATACTTCTAGCATGCAAGTATATAGTATAAAATGTGCTATATATCAATATAAGTAGTGTAATAACAAGTTGAAGCCCAATGTCTCAAAGTAAAATAGTATTTATTGAGTTTATCCATAAAAATTCACCCATTTAAAAGGTCATGCACTTGTAACCCCGTTTAAAATTTATTTTATTTTGTTGTATTTCTCTTTGGTCGTTCCAAATTTGAAATAAAAAGGTAAAGAACAAATGATGAGCAAAATAATAAAAAAAATAAAACACATAAATAACATTAATATTTAATTATGTTCTTAAGCAGTAGCAGCGAACTTTCTGGTAACAGTCTTAAGGTATCTTTGGCGACCAGTACCAGTGGTGTGTCTTCTCTTAGCCTTCTCGCCCCAGTTGTCTAAAAAAAATAAAATGTTAATATTTCCACTCGTTTTTTTTTCTTTTTTTCCTAAAGCATTTATAGAAATGTGACATTTTAACATGTGACTTGGGTTTAACTTACAAGAACGGGTCTTAGCGGCAGGGTAGCCACAGGAAGCACAAGTGTGCTTCTGGATGTGAAAAGAGCGACGACCACATCTCTTGCAGAGAGTGTGAGACTTGTTGTGACGCTTACCGAAACTGGAGGTACCCTCTGTTAGAAAAAAAAAGAAAAAACTTGTTAGTAAAGAGTGTCAAAACAAACAAAAATCTAATCTGAATTTCAAACATGATGAATAGAATAAACCTCATTCAAAAATAAAGTCATAAAGTCGCAAAATAAATTCGAGAAAAAAAAATAGATCAATAATAAAAAGGCTTTTTTTTTCTTTGGTCTTTTGTCAATGAAAGAGTACCAATTCATGTCATCAATCTGTTTTTAGAATCTAGTCGCCATAACAAAAACCCATAAATATAGCCGTTCACACTTTCTATAGTTGTCTTTCGGTTTCACCAAGTCGGAACTTCACTGTCGAGAAGTGGTTCGACAAACGATACTTTCCATAGATGCCGATCGTAGTCAACACTTCGTTATCCAACAACATAAGATACTTCCTCCGACATGAATTAGACTGATCCCACTGTGACAACCATACTCATAGACCTTTTTAACAATCGTGTATTTTTCTATCATCATGTATTAAATATCAGCATCGAAGTTAGCTTTTCGCACTTACTAGTCATCTTGATATGCCGTAATAGTTGTTGATACTAGCAAAGTGTGTATAGAGGGGGGGTGGAAAAGGGAAAAAAAAACTTTTCTAAAAAAAAAGGGAAAGAAAAAATTTTTGCATGTCTCACGAAAAATTTCAAAAAGCACCATATAGGGCTAGGGGTATTTGAACTGTAAAGGAAAAAATCCTATTTATTTTTGATTTTAGTACTTGATAGACAAATCTATGAGCATACAAAGAACAAAGTACCTTGGTACAATGAGATTTAGTAACAGGTCTGAAAATATCGCATGTAAGTATATTATAGTCCGCTACCAAGATTTAGATTAATTTTTCATTTTCAATAATCTCTTCGGTCATTTTGTTGTTCAGCTTTGGTTCAAAATTTCCTAAATTAGAAGTTATATAAAAGATAGTCACAAGAAAACCTTACCCTGTAAAATTGAAAAACACGTAAATCACTTTCGTGACAAAAAAAAAAAGCATTATAATGAAGACAACGCGTCGCGTAATCTCACAGTTCGAAGTTTTGGTGTCGAGATGTTGTAAAAGGAATCCCAACTAAGAAATTTGGAATCAAAACGCGAACACACTTTTTCTTCCCGTTAAGAACTTTTATTTTGAAATTCAAATTTTGAGCGCGTCGCGTCTTTTGAGCTTCTCGACAAATAATCAGAACTCTTTGCTGACTTTTTTTTTTTTTCTTCTCCTCTGTCTTATTCGATTTTATCTTATTATTACCCCGTCTTTTCCCTTTCTTCTCTACTTATTCAATTTCAATTTCTCTTTTTTTTTTTTTCAATACTTTTTTCTCCTTCTATACTTTTACCATTTGGGGAAAGGTATCATTTTATTGATTGTCTTGAGTTCATTGCCATCTTCTCGATTGTTTGAAACTCACGTTTTAATTCTAACTAACCTAGAACTGTACGCGTATTACACACTAGATCAACCGATTCATAATCTTTGGCTCATTTTGTGTCAAAAAAAAAGTATAAAAAAAACCAAAACGACGCGTTTATAAATTACAATGGAATCTGTTGTAGATTTCCCCCCATCTTCGCCTCCACGTGCGGCGTCCACCAGCCATAGCGAAAACAGTTTTAGAAGCGGGTACGCGACTCCCGTGTCTAAGACACATGCATCTTCGGGCTCCGCTCTTCTCCCGGGATTTGTGCCGTCTTCGCCAGAGAGTTTTGGCAATAGTGGTGTGGACTCACGTAAACTGGCCGCTTCTCTCAAGCATCTTGCTTCGCCAACAACTGACCGCCACGACGCGTTGCCATCGTCTCCGCCTCCCATGCTTCCTGATGCAAAGATGTTTGTTGCAAGAATGGGCGGTCACGTAAAGCTCTACAATGATAATGCCATGTATCCCTCTCCGGCGCCGACCTCGTCTATTGGCTTTCGATCTTCATCTCCACCTCCTCCTTTAACATTTTCTGAAAAAGAAGAAAAAAAACTACTAGTCCAATGTTTGGATGAGAAGAAAAATGTTATCCCTGTCGCTGCATCCAAGTCTACGATTTCGGCGCCTATCCTGGTGTCCATTCCACGTAAAGGTGGCAAGGTAACTATTGGCCGCTCGTCTAAGTCAAGTACATTTGCACTCTCCAGCAAAAATAAGTTGGTGTCACGCGTTCATGTTGCCGTCACATACATTCCGCACGGACATCGCGTGCTGTTCAACTGCCTTGGTTGGAACGGCTGCCGTATCACGGTGCCTACACGTCTGGATGCCAACAATTTTGAAATCAGTGAAAACGAGTCAGACAATGAAATCCGGTTTAACGGTCAGACTGATTACATTTTGCCTAAAGGCCAGCATATTGAGTTGAAATACGTTGAGGGTATTACCATCAACGTGCGGGGCGAGCGTGGTCTTGTCAAGCTCGTCAGTGAAAAGAAGGACCATGTCAGAGAACCGCTCAAAGCAATTTCTGATACTAACAAAGGTATTTCTCGTGACGTCGAAATGCTTGATGCGCCTGACTTGCAATCTTTCATTGAAAAGAACGTTTTATCCACAAAAGAGAATCAAAAGAAGTTCTCAGTGGAGAAGATTTCAGAAAAGAAGAAGACTCTTGATGTAATTTCTAAAGAAAGGTCTTCTGTTGAAATTGAGAATGGAAAAAAGGTATTGGACGAAAAGAACACAGAAAAGGAGAAGGTTGTCATGCCAACTTTGCCTATGCGACCTGGCATTAACTTAGAAAAGGTTGGATCTGGACCGGTTTATATGGAGCAACAACAGCTAAAGCAGCAAAAAGAACAAGAAAAGTCTTCTTATTCTTTACCAAAGCGTCCAGACTTTTCTAGTTTTCCTTTTAACAAATTGAACTCGACAACTAGCACACCTATGATCACGTTCAAGCGGCCACTGCCTCCCACCATCGTTGAGTCTGAACAATCTACGTCGTCTCCATCACCGCAACCTAAAAGATCACTGAGTCCCGAGGCTTACAATAATAGTAGTGGTACAGAGGGATCTTTGGAGCCGGTCAAGAAAAAGGCTAAAGTTGTTCCCAGCATTGATCTTGAGCGTGAGCTGGTGTCAGTCGACTTTCCTAATCTGGCCAACATTATTTGTAACCACTTGGCATTTTCGCGACTTAGCTCAACACCGCTGTCGACACTACGCAGCTCCAGTCCCGTCATTGGCGCTCTTTCAAAACATCTGTTACGTTTGATTTTGAAAGACGGTAAACGTATTCCCTGCGTAGGCGTTATTTACCGACAGGGCAAGGATGCTGCAGGCAAGCCTTTGGAGGAGGAATACTACTACATGGCTGAGAACGATACCGACTCGGAAAGACGGTCAATGGTTGAACAGCTGCGAGGCCGAGGCGGTGGTTTGCGCGCGTGCAGAAAAACACATAAACAATATTTTTGGAAGAAGCCATCAAAATAAAGTGTCTACGCAAATTATAGTTAACTATCGTGTTTGTTTGTTTGATTTTTTTGTTTTGTTTTGTTTTTGTCTATATTATTATTTACATTCACAAACATATGCATATTATTTCAAGTATTCAAGACGCACTCGAAATTATTTTGTATTATCGCATCGTTAAAATCATTAAAAAATATAGTTACAAATATACAAATATGAATCAGATAATCTTATTATTTACACAAAGCATTCGAGAATCTTTTCATCTATAAGCCCGTTGTTGACGAGATACTTGGACAGTGATCCTACCAGCAGCACTTGGTCCTTGGGATCAAGATTCAAAATAGCGGTTTGCAAAACAGTTTCGAGAGCAACGCCGTGCGTAGCCACAAAAGTATTATAGTAAAGATATGAGAAAAATCCCATGAGAAACTGACAGTCAAACCGGTCAACAATACCGCCATGGCCAGGGATGGTGTCACCAAAATCTTTGACCTTGAACGCACGCTTAAGACCTGACGCAAAAAACCCGCCAAAGGGCGCAATTAACGACGCAAACGTCGAGAGCGCTGTGACATGAAGATAAATATCAGGGAAGCTGATAACATCAGTACCTAGCACGCTCTGAAAAAAAGTGGGCACGTGATGGTCAGACACTAGGAAAACTGGGTTAGGCGTACAAGTTACGTTGGACCACGCGTGGATGCCAATATCAGACATGGGGCAGATGAAATAGGAGAAATGACGCGAAAGTTTGCAAAAAACGATGCCGCTGAAAACGGTGCAAATCCAAGCGCCGATAAAGCCTTCCATTGTCTTTTTGGGCGAGATCTTGATAAGAGGAGTTCTACCGAGGGTGATGCCGCAGAGATATGCAAAAATATCATTAGTGATAACAAGAGCTGCAGGGACAAAGAACCAGAAAATACCGGAAAAAATATTATTGACAATAAAGTTGCCCTGAACGACAACTAACAATAAAGTCATATGGGTGATACAGAACTGTGCAAACTGAAAACGGTAATGGTTTTTTTCGAGCGAGTAGACAAAAAAAATGAAACCAATAATGTAAAGGCAGTAGGAAAGAAAGCGATGGTGTACAGCAAGTGGAAGCAGTAAATTGCCGACTAGAACGTGATGCTTGAAGTAGTAAATGACAGATTCTCCCTCAAGATAGTAGATAGTGGTAGCTAGAAAGTACCAGTTCAAAGATCTGACATAAGGGAGTTTCATTTCACGAGCGGGCTCAGTAGCCAGCATTATAACTTCCTTGAACGCGAAAACCTGGATCAGACCAACAAGCGCCACCATCCAGATATGACCTGCGGTTAGCACCATGACCATACCAGCAATCATGATAAGAGTCCATATTGTCCGCACGATGAATGTTTGCTTTTTTTTCTCATGTTCGGTAGGTTGTTGTTTTGCGTCTCCAGTAGCAGTCTTTTGATTAGTCTGAGATGGACCCGACTTTTCAATGTTCTTAACGGCGTCAGCCATAGTGTGAAATTTTATAAATATATGGGTGTATGAAGCCTGAAATAGTTGGCGGCTGATAAAAACTTAGTATTAAATCAGTTGAGCGGCAATATAATGAAAGCGAATTGATCTGGGAAGAATTTTGGCTTTGATGCGAGAAAAAAAAAAAAAAATTTTTTTAAGGGGACGTGACAATTATGACAACAGAAATAAACGTAGATACAAAGAGTTGGTTTATATAAGAAATATCATCAACGAAAGGAAGAGTCCAAGAATTATATAAAATAAATGAAATAAAAACGATCAATCCCATCATTGTAAACATTCAACAAAAAAAAAAAAGGAAACTCATTGGAGCACAGATCGTAGATTTGTCAATTTGAAGGCAGTTGCTTTTTTCTTTTTTTTTTTTAATTTTGGCCTCGATTTGATGAAAACACTTCATGTCACTGACATCCAGGTAGTAAGTATTCAACAACTCATTTCATACATCTTACATCAGAATACCCCTTACCATCAACCGCCTTTTATTTCATCAATTTTTACTATTATTATCATTGTTATTATGGTCTAGGACAAACACTCTGTCTGGTCGATGGTGATTTATTCACTGGGTTTTTTTTTTTTTTTTCATTTTGTTGGGAGAAAATAAATCTTCACATGTCAAACGGCTGTTGTCGTTTACGCTGTTGTTTGGTTCATTGTAACCCTTATTTCGTCAACGAAAAATAAAATTAATAAAAAAGAGGTATTAGATCAAACAGTTATAACACGATATGCATACAAAAAAAGCAATAAGAGCCATCAGTATATCCTAACACTAAAAAATATACAATGACTGAATCTGAGAACAAATTAAAACAGTATTGATTTTGTACAAAAAATTGCTCCGTGGGAGGCTCGAACTCTCGACCTTCAGATTACAAGTGTAATATGAGACTGACGCTCTACCGACTGAGCTAACGAAGCTAACTTGAATTTGAAATATCATTGAAAGAGTTTATCCACATTTGACTAAAAAAGGTTTTGCAGCTTGGTTTTTTTTTGAATAACGTTATTTAATTGACTGTGCTAATTTTTATCATTATTATTATCATTATTATTATCATTATTATTATCATTATTATTATCATTATTATTATCATTATTATTATCATTATTA
>QVTG01000118.1:17609-57799 GCA_013305925.1 Geotrichum reessii | reverse complement strand
TGCCTCGAGCCGGATTCGAACCGACGATCTCGTCATTACTAGTGACGCGCCTTACCAACTTGGCCATCAAGGCTTTTTTTATTTAAAACTGATAGTTTGTTACTTCCAATACTATTCATTATAATATAATTTTATTTCAAATTGCACATTAATAATGTTTTCAAAAGTATTCAAGTTCTAATAATTAAAATAATAGTTAAAATAATTATTATATAAAACACATGAAATTTTCAAACATAGTAATATCAACTTTTTTATGTTAGTTCTAAATTATACCCGTTCTCAAATATACGCTTAAATCTCATTATCTGATCTTTCATAGAAAATTTTTTTTGGGTAGTGAATTGGGACAAAATAATTTTTCACTTTTCTAATTTAACACCAAAGTTCAAGCCAGATCTATAGAAGCACCAACAACAACCCACTTTCTCGACTTCTTCTATTTTGTCTTTTTTTTCTTTTTCATCTTTGTTATAAGACTACTTTTTTTTTTGCAAAGATGAGTGACGGTGTGCCTAGTCAGAGTGCTCTAGCTAAGCTTGGTGATAAGATCAGGAATAAGCTGGACACCAAAAACTCTAAGCCTGCTACTGGCAAGAAGGCTGGCAAAAAAGATAACAAGAACAATAAAGACTCTTCAACAAAAGAGGCTTTTAAGAAAGATGTTTCTAAAAAAGATACTTTCAAAAAGAACGCTTCTAAAAAGGACGGCAAATTCAAGCCGAAGAAGGATTTCAAAAAAGACGTCAAGCCTGCCAATCCTACCGGAAATAACAAGGACGACAAGAGCGTTCTGTTGAGAGAGATCAAAGCCTTTGGTGGCGACGAAAAGGATCTTGATCTTGTGGCTGACTCTGATGGAGAGGGCTCCGTCATTGATTTTGGTGATGACTCTGCCGACAAGAAAGACACCAAGATTGGAAACAAAAAGAGCCTTGACAACGACATCTTCAAGTTCATGAACGAAATTGGTCTTAAAGGCGACGGCTCCAGCAATATCGATGTAGTGGCTGACGATGACGAAGACGCCGAGGTTCCTGACCTTGTCGAGGAGAAGCCTAAGTCAAAGAAAGAGAAGAAGGCAGAGGCCAAAAAGGACAAAGAAGATAAAAAGGTTGACAAGAAGACTGATAAAATCGACAAAAAGGAAAAATCTGACAATACCAACATACTTGACAAGAAGGACAAAAAGGAGAAAACTGACGAGCGCAAACCCCAGTTTAACCAGTCTACTTCCAACGATATCGATCAGATTATGAACGAAATGGCTACCATCGAATCTACGGAGTCTGTTTTCAATGCATCTCACTCAAAGTACGAACTTATTCTTACTCCGCGCTCCGAATGGTACAACCACGAACTGCCTGAGCCTAAACCTGTCGAAATTGCGCCCTCGCCTGTTCTTATCGAACGTCTTTATGAAAAGGCTAAGAACTTGCTTGCTAAGGAAAATGAGCTTTTCACTCACGAAAACAACAAGTCCAACAGTCAGAAACAGTTTTTGTCACAACTGCTCACTGCAGGTACTCTCTCAGATAAGATCGGCGCTTACTCACTTCTCATTCAGGAGTCGCCATTGCACTCAGTCAAGTACTTAACGTCGCTATTAAGTTTGTGCCGGAAAAAGTCGAGAGGCGGTGCACTCCAGAGTATTGCAGCTCTTAAGGATATCTTTGTACAGGGTAATGTGCTTCCTGACAGAAAGCTCAGATGGTTCAAGAATCAGCCTGGTCTTTCAAGTTTTACATCTCCTGAGCTGCTCATTGTTTGGGCATTTGAAGATTGGTTAAAACAGTACTTCTTTTCTCTAATTCAAATTCTTGAGGTAAGTGCATCATCTCTTTTTTTTTACATATACATATGTATTTATTATTTGCTAACTATCATAGGTTCTTTCGCATGACACTGTTCCTTATGTCAGATCAAATGCAGTTTTGCATATCTTTGATTTGCTTAAAACTAAGCCTGAACAGGAGGCAAACCTACTTCGTCTTGGTGTCAACAAGCTTGGTGATAGTGACAAAAAGGTTGCATCTCGTGTTTCGTACCTACTTCTGCAAGTTCAGCAGGCACACCCGGCTATGAAGAACATTATTATTACTTCTATTTCGGATCTTCTCTTCCGCCCCGGCTCAGACTATCATTCTAGATACTATTCGGTTATTACTCTTAACCAAACTATCATTGCACACAAGGAGATTGACGTTGCCAATTCATTGATGAGAACCTACTTATCTCTTTTTGAGCGTTTGCTTGCTGAGTGGAACAACGAAAAGCCTGTTCCTGAAGCTGAAGTCAAGAAGGTCAAGAAACCTAGATGGAAGAATAAGGGCAACAAGGGTAAGCATGGTGGTGAGCGTGTCATGGCTAAGACTTCAGAGGCTGTTAAGGAGGAAGAGACTAACAAGCTCACTTCTGCCATTCTTACCGGTATGAACAGAGCATTCCCCTTTTCTGAGCTTCCTGAGGATCTGCTTCTTTCGCATATCAACACTTTATATAGAGTTACGCACTCTGCCAACTTCAACACTAGTGTCCAAGCTTTGATCTTGTTGTTTCAAATCTCTAAAAAGGATCAGGGTCTAAGCGACAGATTCTACAAAACCCTGTACGAAAGTTTGCTTGATCCGAGACTTTCTGTGTCATCTAAGCTCAGATTGTACCTTAACTTGTTGTTTAAAGCTATCAAGCAGGATGTTAATATTGAGCGCGTGAAGGCTTTTGCGAAAAGACTGGTACAGATTTCTGATCATTGGCTTAATGTTGGTGTTGTTGCTGGTGTTCTTTACCTGCTTGTTGAATTGTCTAAGTCTACACCTAGACTTCGTGAACTCATATTCAACGTTAGCGAGGCTAAGAAACTTGAAACAAAAGAGAAGAAGGCTGAGGATGTTTATGACGGCAAAAAGCGTGATCCTATTTTTGCCAATGCTGGTAACACCAAGTTGTGGGAACTGATTCCCATGTTGCACCACTTCCATCCCACAATCGAGCTCTATGCCAACAGCCTAGTGGGTAAACCACAGATCGGCGAAAACGGTAAGCCAGTAAAACTCGGTCAGCCGGATTTGTCTTTGCATGGTCTGTCACACTTTTTGGATAGATTTGTGTACCGTAACCCCAAGCAAAAGACTGTGGTTCATGGTAGCAGTATCATGCAGCCACTTGCTGGTTCCGATTCCACAGGACTTGTACTTGGTGCCGACCGCTCGCGCAGCATGAAACCTGTTAACATCAGTGACTGGGCCAATATGAAGATTGAAAATGTCGATGTTGGTGAGCGCTTTTTCTACAACTACTTTGTTGCCAAGAGCAAACGTGACGGTGGATCTAAGAAGAAAACGAGCGAAAAAAGCGGTGATCTTGACGAAGATGGACTTAATGAGGATGCAGTTTGGAAGGCTCTTGTCAGTAGCAAGCCTGATATTGAGGATGATATGGATGACGATTTGAGTATGGGCGACTTTTCCGACTTTGATGACGAAGAAGACGAGGAAGACGTTGATCTTGAGGATGACGATGAAGAAGAAGATAATAAGTCTGCTGCCGCCGAAGATGAGAGCGATGATGACATGAAGCTTGATGATGAAGAAGGTTTGCTCGACTCTGACGAAGAGATTTCAATCGGTAGCAACGACGAGGATGACGAAGCTGCACTTGAAGCGATGTTTGAGAAAGAGCTTGAGAAGGCTGGAAATAAGCGTGCGCTTGATTCCGACAATGAGGAGGGAGCTGAGGCATCTGATGCTGAAGAGCCGCAAGATAAACCTCCTAAGAAGAAGTCCAAGAAGCAGAAACTCAAAGATCTTCCTGTTTTCGCCTCGGCGGATGACTATGCACAATTCCTGGGTTCTTCTGATGATGAAGACTACAGTTAAAAAAGAAATTGTGCAAAAGTCGCATTTTATTGTTTTTAGAATATTTGTATATTGTTGGTTTATTTTTTATTTCTTTTGTTTTTCATTTGTGTTATAGAAAAAAAATTTATTTTTTGCAAAATTATTTTTATTAGTTCACTATTTCTATAATGAAAATAAAATAAGACTGTAGTTGGATATATGAAAAAAAAAAAAAAGTCAGTTAATAATGTTTCTAATGGATTTTTTCATTGTGTGTTTATTTTAATATAGACAGTACATAAATGTGTTGATTCAGTGAAATAAATATAAATAAAAATATGCCCAAAAAATCAGTGTAAAATGCCAAGTAAGCGAGAATAAGAAAAGATATTACTACTAAATATAAATAAAAAATAAGATAAAATAAAATGATAATAAAATGATAATAAAATGATAATAAATTTGGGAGTTTATTATGTTTGTTAATTTACAGTCTTACATTTACCTAAATTGAGACAACAAAATCTTGCAAAAAAAAAAAAAGACTCAACAACAGTGATATATTTTTTTGCACAAAATATTGTATAATGAAAAAAAGTTACCATTAGTCAGTCAATGCGATAAACCACAGATAGTAACCCAGGTGTTCTACCCATATAGGAAGTTTATACATGTCATATTAGAATGCTCACTCAAACGTTGAAAAGTCAGTTGTATGAAATCATTATCAAACTATGTGATGTAAGAACAATATACAGATTTTCTATCGAAATCATTATCATCCATCTCAAATCACGAATCTCAATTAGTTGACCTAAGAAAAAAGCAACAAAAATATATAATAATCAACCAAAAAATAAGTAAATAAATGTATTTTTTTTTCTGAATCTTATACGTATTAAAAAAAAAAGAATTGAAATATTTTGTTGACTGTGTCTCGCCATACCTTTAGCGAGTTATTCCAACTGCGAACAGGTCATGGTGCTCTTGGGAAGTATTTCCAAAGGAGGCGTATTATTGAGAGAGATTATAACTGCGAATGTGGACAGCTGGAAAGCCTGAATACCATTTTATGAATTTTCCAACGTATGCGTTTGTCTTATTAAAAAATTGGATGCTTTAACATCGTCTCAAGACAATAAAAAAAGATATAAGAATTGTTGTGAATAACTGATTGGATGTGATAATATAAGTCTGATACTATAAATTGTTGAAATTTGGTCTAGTGGCCTAATGGTAAGGTACTACTTTCCGGTTTGGAATGCGGTAGTGATTGCGGGTTCGAGTCCCGTCTAGATCTCTTTTTAACTTTTTTTTTTTTGTTCCTGCGTGAACAAAAGCGAGTAAATAAGAAGAAAAAATTGAAATAAGAATAGATAAAAAAACACCTCAAAAAGCCAAATATTACGTATATATATTTATGATTAAATTCTTTTTTTTTTGATCTGATAAAAGTTTGTACAGTTTGTATAGGAAATAATATTGGTAACGAGTTGCTTACATAGTACTACATTGTGGTACTTATTATTGACGTACACAATATAAAAAAAAAAAAAATAAATCAGACGATTTGATAGGTATCGATTATAACGGCGCTTCATTTTTAAATTTGTTTTATAATAAAATCACAGAAAAATCAAGTGTCCTTTGATTTTAATATTATTTTTTACAACAAAAATCCATAACAAAGGTTGGTATCAACATTTAACCCCTAGTTACAACAGCATATTCAATCAATTACTTTGATATCTATTTAACAAAGCTTTATTGAAACTTTTAAATTGGGTAAGTTTGATTTCTAGGAAAAAAAAAATAGTTTTGAACAAAAAAAAAAAGGCTATTTTTTGAAAATAAAAACTTGAAAATTTTTGTTTTCTCATTGTAGTTAACAAGCTCCAGATCAATACCCTTACCATAGTATTATAGGTAAAATAGAAAATTTATAAAACTACATAAATTTGCTCTTTTCTTTTCAATTTGATTGATTAACAAATTTATGAGTCTCATAGAGACAATTTTGAATTCAATGGCTTCTTTGCATATATCTTTTGTTATTGTTATTTTAATTATGTAACTATGTGATGTAAGGGCAATAAATGAGTTTTGTAGATACCTACATGTGAAAATTCATGAATATGAAGTGATGAAAAACAAAAAAGAATTTACATTTATTCGTTTTGAAAGAAACCAATTTCTGGTGATGATACTTTGGTTGATATTCTTACTGGTTAAGCTCACCAAACCTCAAAACTCATACCACAGAGAAATTATAATCTCACTTTGTTCAAAGTTACTTTGATTATTTTTTTTTTTGAGATAAAAGTTTTTGAATTCCAGTGATTTTTTCCGATCATTAAAAAAAAGAAAAAAAAACTTGTGTTTTCAACAAAACTAAGGATCATGATATCTCCTAGAACGTAAAATAAACTTTTTATCAAAAATATGACAACCGAGGGATTCGAACCCTCGCCTCCGAAGAGATAGGAACCTTAATCCTACGCCTTAGACCAACTCGGCCAGATTGCCTGTTCATATTTTGTATTAAAACAAATCTGTATCAATGGACGAGTAGTTTTTCATGTCAAGTAGACAGAGCAAGAAAACCTTTTACGTGAGGAGGTACTCAAATCTGGAAGGCATGGTCATTAAATTGAATTATACTGACAATGATTTAATAGCAATTAAAATTAGCTACATCAAAATTATTAATATTTACAACCAAGTAACTATGTGATGTATGGACAATAAACAGATTTTATATCTACAATCAAAAAGTCGGACCAAACAAGGAAGAAGCGCTTAAGTACTTCATGAAAATTCATAAAAACATACAGATAGAAAATACGATTATAGCGGGAGACTTCAATGCACACCACACTGACTAGCTCGACAATGCTAACACTGACAAAACTGGTTGAATGGTTATTCGAAAACGAAAGTAGCAAATATATGTATTTAAAGACATATAATAACAAGAACTCTAAAGAGCTATACATATTTTATTCAAATTTAAATATAAAGATAAATCAATTTGCTTGATTAGAACAGTCTGTCAAGGTTTTACTACATGTAAATCTTTGGTACATACTGTACCTTCCAGGTGTTTTGTATACCAGATTTCCCTTAACACATGCACTATTTCATGGAGAAAGCACGCGCTGAAAACGCTTATTTTAAAGTTTCGTACAGACAAATGTTTTTTAAATTCAGTGTCTTTTTTTTATATATCTTTGTTATTATCATTTTAGTTATGTAACTATGTGATGGTAAGAGCAAAGAAACAGATTTTCCATCTATAAACCCACGTTATTGGAGGTTTATGATAATTATCAGTGTTTTATATCGATTTACCAGGATTAACGCATCTCAGACCTTTTCTCCCATTGGTACCTGAATCAGGCCCAGTCAACTACGTGCCGTTTGAAAAAAAAAAAACAAAAAAAACCGTCAAGACAGGCGATAGAATGACTGCATTTGTTATATATAGAAAAACAAACAGCTATTAGCCTTGAATCACCTTGTATTTTTTTTTTTTTTAATATTAAAATTTCAACAAATATCATCCCTTTTGATTGAAAATTTGTTTGTATATTTTTTTTTTTTTCTGTTGATTCATTTTTAAAAGTTACCACCGTCATGAAGTTGAAAAAACAAAAAAATAAAAAGGGGGGAGAAACAAGACACCACCAACATTGTAAACTGACCAGTAACACCAATAATAAAACTGCACAAAGTACGCATATATAGATAGAACTGTCTACGTATTGCAAAGCTTTTCAGCTTACATGCGATTATCATTAAATGCTTTCGGGTCTTCGTATAACCAAAGTGGCAATGAGCCTTAATCGACAACAAACAAAAAATATTTTTTTTCCTTCAGATTTTCTTTTTTCGTTTTTTTTTTTGGTTCGTTGAAGACCCAAAAACATGATGAACAAAATGGGACCTTCAAACATGTCAACTTTTGGTACTCTGCGTTTTTCTCAGTTTGAACTTGCCACTGTGCTTTCTTATTCAACTGGTTTTTTTTTTTTTTTTTTTTTTCTTCTTCTTCTTTGATATTTACACACGATCTTAGCATTTTTCTAAGAATTTTCTTGTATCAACGCTTCAATATGGCCTCCACTCTCAATACTTTAGATTCTGGTATTGAACAAGCGGTAAGTCTCCTCCTTCAACGCTGCTTAGCGCCTTCGCCGTTGTAACGCCTTTTAGTACCCTGTTTTTTTTTTTTTTTCTTTTTTGTAATCCGTTTAAGGCTGTCGTTTGTCAATACTGCCCTTCCAAAATTTCATTCCTTCCTCTCCCCTTCTCTTACTAACTAATTAACCAGTGTGACTCATGCCGGATCAGGAAGCTCAAGTGTTCTAAAGAGCTTCCAGCCTGCTCCAAGTGTGTGCAGTACAACCGCACCTGCAAATACTCCCCCAAGACAGTGCGCTCTCCACTTACTAGAAGCCACCTTACCCAAGTCGAAGAACGTGCACGCCGTCTTGAACAATTGATATCAAACATACTGCCCAATGCTGATATTGATAAACTACTCTCTAAGGATGTTCGACATCAAACTGTATTGCGTTCCGCTCCACCGGCACAGACGAGACAACAGCCACCACCACAACAACAAAAAGAATTGGAATCACAGCTGCAACACCGACCTGTGCTCCCTAATGACGAAGTACCCGACGAAGCTGATGGGTTTGATTGGGTTGAGGAAGAGCTCAAGGGCAACGAGCTCACCGACGGTATGGCAGCACTGTCACTTAACCCTCAGGGTACCGGCTACTTTGGTCAAGCTTCCAGCTCAGTGCTGCTGCGTGCACTGCACGTACCCCCATCGTGGGATATGCCGCTTGCATCGGAGGAAGATGACGCAACCGAGTACCAGATCCGTGCCCAGCTGCTTTCCTTGACGACAACACCAGTTCCCAAAATGATCAGCGACACGCTTATCGATGCCTTTTTCGCCTATTACAATTCATCATACCCGATAATTCACGAGCCTACGTTTCGCGCCCAGTATGAGGGCCAGCTGCTGCGACCGCGCCCCGACGTGTGGGAGTTACTTTATAACGCTATTCTGGCGCTTGGGTCATGGTGCATAAACCATGAGAGCAGCAGCGCTGATCTTATATACTACCACCAGGCCCGCTCGCAGCTCAGCTCCAACATTCTCGAAACCGGAAACCTGCCTTTGGTGCAGGCGCTCACGCTGCTTTCCAACTATGTACAAAAGCGCAACAAACCCAACACGGGCTGGAACTATCTTGGACTAGCAATTCGTATGGCGCTTGGCTTGGGTCTGTACCGTGAGTTCCCCAACTGGAAATCCAGCCCTCTTAAGCTGGAGATTCGGCGACGCGTGTGGTGGACACTATACATGTTTGATGCTGGTGCTGCAGTGACTTTTGGCCGCCCAATTAACCTGCCTGGTCCCGAGATTGTCGATGCTAAACTGCCGCTCAACGTTAATGACAACCAACTCACCGCGGAAACCGAGATAGTGCCAAAGGAAATCGATGCACCTACTATTTATTCCGGCATAATCTATCAGTCTAAATTTTGTCTCATAACTAACAGCATATATAACCGGTTGATTGCTAAACCGAGTCCATCGGCCGAAGAGTCATTAGAGTTTAACAAGACAATTGAGAAGTTTATGACTGAGCTGCCCAATTATTTCCAACCGACTGTATACATTGACACGTATCTGCAATGGCCTGTTCTCACCAAGTATCGGCTATTGTGGCGCATTAAAAACTTTCAAATCATTATTTTCCGGCCGTTTGTACTACAGCATATCCTGCTGGCGGGTGACAAGTCGACGTTAAGTGAAGCTGAAGTTCAAGCACGACGCATTTGCATTCAAAGCGCACGTGAGACCATTGGACTGGTGACTGAGTTTTTGACAATGTTTCAGCATACGTCAATCTCGGTGTGGTACGCGTTGTATTTTTTGTTTCAGGCGGCCCTGATTCCAATTATTTGTCTGTCATCCGAGCCTAATTCCGAGCATGCCAGTGAGTGGCTATCGGATATCCAACGCACAAATGAAACGCTTTTGTCTTTAACAAACGAAAACCAACTAGCTGCCCGTTTCTACGATGTAATTGATCGACTTACGAAGCAGTACATTCATACTGACATGTCACAAGCGTCAATCAATATGCGAAATGAATGGATGTCTGATATTTACTCGCTGGTATTCGATGAGTTTAGTGCCGCCAACGGGGGTGTGAACATGCCGCCACCACCACCAGCAATGCCTCAGGCGATGTCAACCGCCATGCCGGTGACGATGCAAACGACCATGACATCAAATATTCCACCGTCAATGTCGACGACTATGCCACCACCAATGTAGTGATAGATAATATACATTTATAGAATTAGTAATATATACACGCATATATAGAACCAGAGTCTTGATTTTTGTTAAGATGACAAATATTCTGACGAAATATCAAAAAAAAAAAAAATAATTATAAGAAAACCCCCAAAAAAAAATGTTTTTTTTTTTTTTTTTTTTTTTTTAATTTTACTATAATAATACTACTAGAAGAACTTTAAAAAAAAAACCTACAATTTATCAGTTAAATTTTTTTTTTTATTATTCCGAGCTCCGGCATAACCTATACATTTTTTATTATTATTATTTATTGTCTTGAAATGTATGTATAAGTTACTATGTATATACAATTCACTTTACATATATTTGTCATTGATTTATTTATGGAATTATGTCATGTCAATAACCCGATTTTTATCTGTATCTTTCATGTCTGAACAGTAACCCGATGAAATGGTTTAGGTTGATTAATATATATAACTTGTAATAGTTGTGTACAAATTGCCATTGTTTTCTCATATTTCTAGGTAATTGTCTCATTAGTAGTCAATCTAAAACAGAATCCTTTTTTTTTTTTTTGAACTAAAAAGTGCTGATATTTCTTCTGAATTATATATACTTCTTTTAACTTGTATACGTATTTCTTTTAATAAGTTTTCGTAATGTACTCAATTGTTCTCTTTTTTTTTTGGACCCTGTTTTCTTTGCGATCCTATCGTCAACATGTTGAAGAAGTTGTCTCTTTTTTTATTGTTGTTTCCGGTAAAATAATATTTTGTATTCTCAGTCATTTAATAATATATACATTTGTTTCAATACTCATGTATTAATAAAAAAAAACAACGTGTTATATATAAATTCGCTTGTTTTACTTTGTACTGTATAAACGCTTTTTCCCTGTGCTTATTTTTGTGACTAATTCCATGATTAATTCCATGATTACTCTTATTGTCTGATTTATTATGCGGCCGATGATTGGCGACTGTGACTTCTCCGACAACCGGTGTTTCTATATCTGGGCATACATGCGGCTGATCCCCGCATTCCCGTTTTGGCATCACGGCCTCCCAGTTCGCCTACAGCCGGGGCCTGCCCTCCGAGAAAGCTTTATGTTTTGTGGTGGGGTAAAACTTTGTGCCAGGATTGCCGGCATCACCAAACAGCTTTGCCCGGCGTGAATTTTTTTTTTTTTTTTTATTTTTTTTAAAAAAAAAAAAAATTAAAATTTCATACGAAGATCGGTTCTAAGCAATGCTATAATAAAAAATAAAAAAAATTATGAATCGACTTTCCGCTTTTATAAAAGGCCAGCTCTTTCGCAAGAAGTTTTAAGCAATCAGCATTCATCATCACCTTTTTTTTTTTCTTTTTTTTTCAGCAAAAAACTTTTAACCAAAATGATTTCCATTCTGGCAAAATCTCGTTCTTCCCACGTTGCACACTTCACCCGCACCGCCAGATCTATGTCTGCTCATCTCTCCACCATTTCGAAATTTCCTTACCCGTCGGCACAGGACGAAAGCGCATATCTCGCCGCCCAGACCGAACAGATTGAGCAATGGTGGGCATCGCCTCGTTTCAAAAACATTAAGCGCCCTTATCCGGCTGATAAAATTGCGTCGTTCCGTGGCACTCTGCCCGTGCAGTACCCGTCATCTGTTCAAGCCGACAAATTGTTTGCTCTCTTCACAGAACGCTCAAAGCAGGGCCTCCCTGTTCACACCATTGGCTCCGTCGATCCCGTGCAAATGACCCAGTCAGCCAAAAACCAAGAAGTCGTCTACATCTCTGGTTGGGCCGCTTCATCGCTGCTGACTACCACAAACGAGGTTTCCCCCGACTTTGGTGATTACCCATACGACACCGTGCCTAACCAGGTCGACCGTATCTTCCGCGCCCAGCAGCTTCACGACCGCAAAGCTTGGCACGAGTGGACCAACTTGTCCGAGTCAGAACGTGCCAAGCGCACCGCTGAGGGAAATGGTCGCATCGACTACTTGCGACCTATCATTGCCGATGGCGACACCGGTCACGGTGGCACTGGCGCCGTCATGAAGCTGGCCAAGCTGTTTGCCGAACGCGGTGCTGCCGGTGTTCATCTGGAAGACCAGCTTCACGGTGGCAAAAAGTGTGGTCATCTTGCTGGTAAGGTCATTGTTCCCACCAGCACACACATTTCCCGTCTTGTTGCTACCCGTATGCAGTGGGACATTATGGGCACCTCTAACCTCGTTATTGCGCGCACTGACTCTGAGTCTGCCAATTTACTGAGCAGCTCTGTCGACGCGGCGGATCATGAGTTTATTCTCGGTGTTACTGAGCAAGTTAAGCCTTTGGCTGAGGTTCTGCAAGAAGCTGAGGTTGCCGGCGCCTCGACTGAGGCTGTTAATAAGCTCGAGCTCGAGTGGAGCAAGAACATTAAACTTGTTACTTTCAACGAGGCTGTCACCGAGGCGCTTACCCAGGACGGCAAGTCTGATCTTATTGAAGGTTACCTTGCTGAGGCCAAGGGCCTGTCTAACTTTGACGCTCGCGCCGTTGCCCGCAAGGTGCTGGGTCGTGACATCTTCTGGAATTGGGATACCCCACGCACCCGCGAGGGATACCATTTCGTGCGCACGGGCATGGAGCCAGCAATCAAGCGCGCCATTGCGTTTGGCCCCTACGCGGACCTGCTGTGGCTCGAGACCAAGAGTCCCGATTTGGCCCAGGCCAAGGCATTTGCCGCTGAAATTCATAAGGCGCATCCCGGAAAGTGGCTTGTCTACAACCTGAGCCCGAGCTTTAACTGGGCTGCACATGGCTTCAGCGAGCAAGACCTCAAGGACTTTGTCTGGGAGCTTGGTAAGGCTGGCTTTGTGATGCAGTTAATTTCGCTTGCTGGTTTGCATACAAATGGTCTGGCAACATGGGAGCTTTCTCAAAAGTTCAAGACCGACGGCATGAAGGCATACGTTGATTTGGTTCAAAAGAAAGAAAAGGCCCTTGGATGTGATGTCTTGACGCATCAAAAGTGGTCAGGCGCCAACTACTATGATGATATCATTTCTTCAGTTCTATCCGGTTCATCTTCAACTTCGAGTGTCGGCAAGGACTCTACAGAGAACAGTAAGTAACTTTCGGCAATCCCCAGTGGAGTAATACTCCTTTTTATTTTTTTTTTTTTATTTTTTTTTTTGTTTCTAACCCGGTTTCTAACTTCTTTTTTTTTGATAGGCTTTTAAATGCTCTCACCCCTTGGCATGAAGTTTTTTCATGTTTTTATCGATAAGAAATAGGTACCTACACCTGATCTATGTAATTAGTGCAAGTTTCCAAGTTAAAAAAAGAAGTATATATCTAACTTTTCAATGGTTTTTATTTTTATTTGTTTTCATTTTTATTTTGCCATTTCACTCACCTCTTTCAAATCGCCTCCGTAATTTTTTTTTTTCAATGAATCTCACACAATTACCCGTAGAAATTACAGAAAACATTGCGAGTTTTCTCATGCAAAAGGATCTTCTTGCGTTTTCACGTGTCTGCCATGAAATCTATGATATTACCTATCGTATACTATGGGAAGCAATTGCTTTTATCGACCAGTTCCCTACTGTTGGCCTTGACCAGCTTGACTTTACGCCTGATATGTGCTATGCGTGTACAATCTCGTCACCCAAACCCGTCACTAACCTGCTAATAGGTACTAAGTTTCGCTGCTACCACTCTGTACACTCTTCATTCAAGTGCTTTCTCGCCCAGTTGGCCAACGGCGAGATCTCGTCGCCGACCTGCCAACTCGTGCGTGTAATAAGCATTTTTGATTTTCGCGGCACCGAAGCCATGACCAACCAAATAAAGACTTTAAGCCAACCTGATATTCGCAATTGCCTTGTCAACGTATCTAACATTCAGCTTTTTGTTGCCAACTACGCGGCCCGGCCTGTCAACTATCTGGTGCGCTTTCTGCGCACAACCGACAAGTTTTATTTGATTCAAGATACTATGCGCAATCCCGTGCGCCTGACAATGCTGATAAAGGACAAAGGGACCTTGTTTTTCCAGATTCTGCGCTGGCTAGACGTGACCATTTCAGACGACGACTACGTTGACAATTTTAACTCGGTGCTGTCAAGCATGATAAATCTCGAGTCGTTGTACATTGGCAACGCGTGCAAAATTAGTCAAAATAGGAATAATGGTGGGTTTCGACTGTATCGAAGCACGTTTGCAGCAATGCGTCATTTAGAACGGTTTCGAGTGTCTGGCGAGGTAGTCAGTACTCTCATGGGCATTGAGGCCGCAGATCTGTTGCCTGTTACCACTAGCGTTAAGTTTGATCTTTCACTGCAAGACGATACCACCGCTGAATATCTTCAGACTCTTGAAGTTACGACGGCGTATATGAAAACGCAAACTTTTGAACATATTCGCTCGTGTAGTTTCCTTTGGAGTCACGTTGGCAGTTGGAACCAAGTGTACAGCTCTGCAGCCCCAGTTAAGCTGTACTTCCCGCGGGTCACCAAATTAGAGCTTTGGCTCGCGCGGTACCAACAGGAACGCGATCTCATCGAATCGTGCCCAAATCTAAACCAATTGATTCTCAAAGAAGTATCGCTACAGAGTATTGAGTTTGTGCAACACGCGTGTCCGCAGCTGCGGTCACTTTCGTTCTCAATGGTAAACCCAGAGCTTCCCAGCACGGCTTCAGTGGCATATACACGCAAGCTTTTACACGCCCTGGCAGGGCTGGATTATCTCGAATATCTTGCTGTTGGGTACCAGGAGGTCACGGCCGCGGAGCTCACCGGTGAGCAGTTCTTAGACTGTCTTAGTGATTGTGCGCGTCTCGCTCAAGTGGCATTCATGATTCCAACCAAGGGCTTCTACGGAGCGCGGAGACGACTGTTTGAAGCGTTTTTTCAACAGCCGGTTGGCACTACCGATAAGGCTGGTAGCAGCGACACTGGTGCCAGTAGCCGGATCCTCGAGTTTGTGACTGAGGGTCGGTACATCTACATTGATAAAATGAGTTACAATGCGCTTTACCTTGATATGTCTAAATTGAAGGAAAAAAAGAAATAATAAAAAAACAAAAGACAGTGCCGTTTATCCAAATTCCAATAGAGTCCTTTTTTTTTTTTGTCATCTTTGTGAATTATCTTTGCAGCTAGGTATGATAAATCTATGTTTAAATGTTCAGATCTAACTGTGCATTTTTAGGCATTGCCATATCAACAGGACAATACTTTTTCATAATCAAAGAGCAATACGATTTATGATTAAATAAAGTAATCATTCATGCTGCTTTCTATCCTTTTTTTTTTTTTTTTTTTTTGTAAAAAAGTCTTATGATTTTTATTTTTTTTCGGTTTTGGAGTCACAAAGGTAGTGGACCTTGCAAGCTCAGTAAGCAAAAAAAGAAAAAAAAAAAAAAAAGCATATAAATGTCTTTATATCCCGCATTGACCATCAGGAAAAATATCATCTATAGTAACTTGAAGCCATTAGCTCTTCTTACTTGTAGTATAACATGTCGCTGCTGCTGGATTACCATACCTCTGCGAACTCAGCGCCGCCACCGTACGCGCCGTCACCAGGCGCTTCTGTGCCCCCCATCAGCCTCCCCGCAAACTCAATCTCTAACCTCCCACATCGGTACTACCCTATGCCCAGGCGTATGGAATCGAACGAGGCCGAAGGGGACAGCAGGTCTGTCACCGATGCCACTACAGATGACCGTATCGCTGGAAGTACACCCAGTCAGGTCCACGCCAATGTTAACTCGTTATTTTCGCCCGCATCAGTGATGACTGATCCGTCATCGATGGATGACCAACAGCATAGTTCATTGGTTCCAACCACAGCAGAACCGCAAACCGAAGCAGGACTACCTGACGTAGAGTTGTTTGAGACCAACATTAGCGGCACCGAGCTTCCTGAGTACTCAACAGGTGCTCAGATCACACGCGCGCCGACGGAGCCAGAACAGTCAGCACTCTCACGACTCAACCAGCATCTACTTCCCCACCATCATGGAGGTGATGATGACCGCGTCACGTCAGCACTTACAATTCGCGTCGACCGTACAAAGTTTTCTATTGGAGATGTCATACAGGGAACCATTATGTTTGTTCCCTGGCGCAAAAAGGATAATAACAGTCCGCAAGCCATCACCGGTGTCAACCTACTGTTGTTTGCACAAGAGACAACGTATTTAAACCCTGGTAGCAACACAAATGTTGCCTGCTCGCATACATACAAACTGGGCTATCATATTGTGCCTGAGATGGCTATGCCTCCTGATGGCACCGTGTCTCCAGGCTACATCTATAGCTTTCCATTTTCCGTGCAGGTGCCAAACGTAAAGGTCAGCCCGGAAGAAGAATGCAAGTGCGCGGCACATATTGAGCACACGCACTTAGCTCCATCATTTAGTCGGCCAGGTGTAAAAGTTGAGTATCAACTGTGTGCTACAGTGCGTGGTCCACAGGTTAGTGCCCTTACGTCAGAGTCGCGCATAGTCGCGCTATGTCGTGGTGTATGCGAACTTGAGATTGTCCCGTCGTATCCGCCGCTCGCGGTAGTCGGTCCCGCGCATAGTGACGACAGTGACACTAGCATGTCGGTGTATTCCGCCCAAGCGGATCTTAAATTTGGCTCAACGCTGAGAACGCTTTGGAAAAGTGGCGGTGGTAATAGTAGTAGCAAGAAAACAATGGTGGCTGCGAATGGACGATTGTCGCTACAGCTGAGCGTGCCAACAGGAAGCGATGGCAGTCTCCTGAGACTGGCACTTGACCGTGTTTACAGCACGCTTCTCCCACTTGAACTAGAATTTGTGGGTAAGGGAGTACCAAGCATACTGAGGACGAGCCTGGAGCTGCGTTCTACGACACGGTACCTAGTGTCGCGCAAGTTTAACAGTCTGGACCAGGCACGTGCGAATCCAAAATTGGCGGCGACGGCCATTAAAACAGTGACTGAGACGGTTGTGCTTTCACAGCACGAGATCAAGGCTGGGTGCCAATTTGTTGAATCTGCTACGGCGGCGGGCCGACATACGGTGTCGGTATCAATTCCGCTGGCATGGGACCCTGCAGCAATTCTGCTTTCGTCGTCTACGGCGGTGGAGCCTCTTCCGTCGCCGACCACGAAATTGATAGGTGCAAAGGCGCAGACCATATCAGCTAGTTTTAAATCGTGCTTTGTGGAACACGACCATGAGTTAGAGCTGAATGTGTTTGTAGCGGGCGGAGTGGCCATGAAAAAAAGTGTGTGTGTGAGCTTACAAGTACCATTAGAGATAATATCGACCACATGAAATTTTTGTTTCTACGTTTGATTTACAAAAAAAAAAAAAAAAAGTAGGGTCTTCCATTATTATGATTTTGAAAAATTAAAGATAGATTTTTTTGTTTTTTTTGCATAATTTTACAAAAAACAGTTTGAAGACGTTAATTTTGAAGACTCAACGAGGTCAAAAAAAAATAAAAAACAATTCTGTATACATGTAAATAACTATATATGTAAACTTTGTACATGTACTTTGATAACATGGCAAGTATATATATATAGATATATTTTTATGAAATATACATAATTAAACGACGTCATGAAAAGTCAGTTAGTACCCAATAATAAAAACGCATTGACCTCTATTAGGGAGGAGTGAAAAATACACGTGTATTAGACGGTCTCACAAATAAATACAAGAAAAAAAAAAAATCTATAGTGCAATCTTTAATAAGCATCTTACACATGGCTATATAATTGTGATAAACTATTTTTGGAACAGTTGAAAAAGACAGTAATACAAAAATCACGTTTTCTAACTACATGTCATGTAAATAAATGTATGTACACATAAAGATTAGATGTAGATAGAAGATCTGTTCATTGTCCTTAAATTACATAAAAATAACCTTGAATAATTTATTAAATTATTAAAATGAAAAAATAAAAACGACAGCATACTATACATATTTCTTTGGTTCTTGAAATAAAAAAAAAAAGGTTTTTCGATTTTTTTTTTTTTTCAGAATCAACTGTTGATCATTTGGTTTTAATCACAAACATCATAATTTTTGGTTTAGAAATCAATGGGATTAATACTGATAATATGATCAGAAAAAATGACGTATTGATTTTTTTTAAAGCTAATTAAAGTATAAACTGTTTTGGGTAAGAAAATGATAGAATTTGGTAATTTACCGTTTTTTATTATTATTATTATTATTATTATTA
This sequence comes from Geotrichum reessii, assembly GCA_013305925.1. NCBI lineage: Eukaryota > Fungi > Ascomycota > Dipodascomycetes > Dipodascales > Dipodascaceae > Geotrichum > Geotrichum reessii. The sequence goes on along the minus strand of QVTG01000118.1, from coordinate 39,385 downwards.
TTATTATTATTATTATTACTATTATTATTATTATTGTTATTATTATTATTGTTATTATTATTATTTCCCAACGGTCACCCAAAAAGGTCTAGACCCACCTTATAAAACCCCAAAAAAAAGTTTTTTTTTTTTTTTTTTTTTTTTTTTTCCTAATCAGCTGCTAAATTCGTTAAAAACAGGCCCTTGTTGCTGCTTATATTTTGTATACATTATTGTGTGTACATGAAATATGAAATTTCTCAAACAAAAAAAATTAATGAAAATTGTTGTTAAAAACGACCAATGTCTATAAACGTTGAGCTACAAACTCAACGTAGTTTCAATAGACATGTCAGACATGTATAAATTAAAGCAGCTCAGTCCATTTTTTTTTGCAAGTGACTCAACCGCTACAAGAGTTATTGGCATACGGGTTTTTAGCTTCTCTAGTCGCTAGTTTTTTTTTGTTTAAACGTAACACAAAAGCGAATAAATAAAATGGCGATAAAGAATTTTTCACCATTTGGCTCTACGGGTACTAACCCAACTCGTTTCGACCAAAAACAATATATATATGTACGTATAAATTATATAGCGTCTGTATTGTATTTTTGGGTACCGGTGATTTTATTTTAAAAGAAAAAGAAAGAGGAGTAGTTACCCCTTCCGCAACTATGGGGTTGGTGCAAAAAAAATTCTGAAAAAAAAAAGGTATCGCTAACGGTATCACTAATAACTGTATCGCTAACAGTATCACTACTGGTATCACCAAGTTGGGGAGGCCTTTTTTTTTTTTCGAAAAAAAAAATACCAATCAGTCGCTGTGCAGCTGCTTGAGTTAAATAATAAAAATATAATAATAATAATAAAGACTCAAATAAAAAAAAAAATAAAAAAAAATAAATACATTGAATAAATATTTAACCAGTCGCTCTTTTTTTTTTATTTTTTGGTATAATTTTCTTCAAGGGAAGACTCTACGAGTAAATGTCGATTTGACAAAAAAAACTTTCAAATGCATGCTTTTAATGCCCGACAGAGAGTTGTTGGACTACAGCCCTCGCATGTCCAACAGCCGCCGCCTTACGCATCTTTGACTCCGCCCATCACCGCTTCTCACTCGCTACCAGACTACTCCTCCTACTACACATCATCTCACAGCACTGGCATGTCAACGTTGCACATAGAACTCGAACAAAGCAGTACACGCGTCTACGATATCGAAGATCTGGTTACTGGCCACATCATCTTCACGCCCAAACGCAACTCCGTCGTAACCCACGCCTACGCGACTCTCAGCGGCGAGGAGTGCACTTCACACTCAAAACGTAGACTCAATCTTGGAAAATTCATTGTGCCTATCCAAGACAGCCGCGGCATGGCTTCCGGCGACGGTACCGCTGGTCTACTCGTAAAAAAGGGCATAACCTACCGGTTTCGGTTCTCGATTCAAATTCCCATGACCGTACATAGTATAGATAACGAAAACGACGATGACAAGAATGCGTCCATGAACGCACTGGTACTGATCCCGCCGTCACTCGGCCCCACGCCAGACCTGGGGATCGAAACCACACATAGCGTGTCGTATTTCGTATCAGCATGTGTAGAAGAAGAGGCAGTGCCAACCAACCGAACTCATTTATGTGAACTGCCCACCTTTGTGACTCTATGCCCATCATACCCTCTTGAACTTTCAGTTAGTGGCAGCGAGTTTCCCTCAAAAACCAGCTGTTTAGCTACAAAGACATGTGGCAGCTGGGACCCGGAATTTATAGAAACCACAACGGTGGCAGTAGCCAGACGGACAGGCCTGTTTAAACGTGCCAACCCCCATGGTACCGTACAGATACGTGTGACTGCACCCGTATATGTAGACTTGGACAAGTCTACTGGTGATGTAGCCGGCACAGTTCCGCTGCAGCTGGCATACACAGCCCATGATGCGGCTTCATCACAATCACCTCCGCCTGAGGTAACACAGGTCGCGGTGGTCCTGAACGCAATCACAACCGACACACACGGGATCACAACATCTGAATTGCTGCCGCTGATAGAACATCCTGTATTGCGGCCTCACTGGTGCCCACGCACTCAGACAACTGAGCTGACAGTGCCCGTGTCGGTGCCAATCCATACTAACGCACTGCCAACGTTTGCCACTGCATTACTTACCCGACGCTACGAAATGCAAGTCACTGTGCATTTCAAAGGCGCTGCTAGTGCCGGATTACTACATCATCTACCCGTAGTTTTGGTGGCATCGGCTGTGCCGCGGCACTACTTTGAGTACTTGGAGGCGTGGCAACGCGTCGCGGCCCAGCAATGCGTTATTGATCGAGCATCACGACGACAATCTCTGGCCAAAGCTGCCCTGATTGAATTAGAATCTTATGAAACCAACAGAGCGGATAGCTCTTTGATTGACTGTTGTCAATAAAAGCATATAACGAATAAATCATGACCAATTACTAAAAACCTTGTTTTTATTTTCTTTCTCCAATTTTATTCACAATGAATTAAATATATATATTCATCAATTCACATACCATTGAAAAAAAGTATTATGGTTGTCTTAAAAGCAGGAAGTAATGGGATTATTTTTTTTAGTCAAGGTTTTGAAGGGTTTATTAGTCGGACCGAAGTAAATAGAATTTCGTTTGAAGGTAGATTGGACACCGATAACGTCAGATTTGAGTCACCATTGCAGACTCAATGGTACCAACGAATGTATTATTACTAAGAATAAAAAAAAATAAGAGTAATGATAATGATAATTAATAATAGTGATAATAATACTGTTTGTAAGAAATGATGATATTGATCGTAACAAGAGTTTTGTAGTTGATAAACAGTGATTTATATAGGAATAATCATCATGACGATAGTCAAAGCTATGAAAAACAGGTAAATAAAAGCGTTGACGCATACTAATATCACAAAGACAACATAATAGATATATATATGCCAATGTCAAATAACGACATTAAACGGATTTTATATCCCTCTATATATTAATATCAAGTTATTGATTTTTTTTTTGATTTTTTTTTTAATTTTTCAGATTTTGAAATTTTCTAATTTTTTATTTTTCATTTTTTTTTTTTCTTTCTTCCCATTTATCATATTAATTCACATTATTTAATCTTCAATCCTTTCTCTCTCAACTTCTTTCAATCTTTTTTTTTTTCCAATCGCATTTTCACTGGTTCCATCCATCTCACTCTGTCTCGCGTCTAATTGCTGAGGCATTTGTATCCCCTCCCAATTCTCTTTCTTTCTTGCATCTTTCCAGCTCCTGTTACCATCTCCCTCACTCTCACACTCTCTCTGCTGCCGCCATGGAACAAATCGTTTTGGACCATGCGCCCCCGACCGTCGATCACACGACGACACTCGCGGCCTCGTATCCATCTGTATGGAGCAATCTCTTTATTGCGGGAACCCCTTCCTCGAACTCGTCCTTCTGCTTTGACGCTTGCGGCTGGGGCCCCTTTACTCAAGACTTTCAACTCACTCCCTGCTTCATCGACGGCGTTCTCTACGGCGCCACCAGCTTGTTTTTACTTGTCTTTGGTCTTCATCAAATCTATGCGTTATCAGCACGCCATCCACTTCCATCGCCGCTTAATTGGCATTTCTTCACTAAGCTCGTAAGTCCGTTTTATTTTTTTTTTTTTTCTGTTCTCTATCACTTTTTTTCTTTTTTGTGTTTGTAAGCATTTTTTTCTAACAGTGTTTTAGGGCCTCGTAGGGCTTCAAATCATTTTTTTCTTCTCGGCTGCCGTACTCTACACTTTTGTCGATGGCCCCGCATGGTATCAAGACATTGCCTTCTGGTCGCCTGTTGCTTCTGGCACGGTACTGTTTGTTGGCTTTTATTTACACTACCAGGAGCATTTCCGTTCTACAATTCCCAACGGAGTTTTGCTCTTCTATTGGCTCTTCTCTATTTTGATCAACGGATTCAAACTTTACAGTCTGACATACGCGCCCACTGATCGCGCCGGTCTTATTGTACATGCTTTCTTATTTGTCAATTCTATTTTTGTTTTTATCCTCGAATGGCTTATTTCCAAGGCCAAGTCATCCTACGAAAGCCTGGCCGAAAGCGACAATGAGCGTAACCCAATTGAAAAAGCTGACATCTTTTCCCTCATTACCTTTTCGTGGATGAGCCCAATGATGAAGCTTGGTTACAACACTTTTCTCACCGAAGACGACTTGCCGCAATTGCCCAAATCCGCATCTACTTCTATTGCTACAACCACCTTCAACAAGCACTGGCAACACCAACTAAGCGCAAAGAAAAATCCTTCATTGACCATTGCCATGACTAAAGCTTTTGGTGGCCAGTTCATTGTTGGCGGTTTGTTCAAGTCCTTCCAGGATATTCTTGCGTTTACCCAACCCCAGTTGCTCCGTTTGCTAATAAGGTTTGTCAATGACTACTCTGATGGCAAACCTAGCGCCAAACTTTCCAAGGGTTTTGCTATTGCTTTTGCTATGTTCTTTGTCTCTATCATTCAAACCGCCTGTCTGCACCAGTACTTTCATCGTGTGTTTGAAGTTGGTATGAAGCTCAAGTCTTCATTGACTTCTGCCATTTACCAGAAATCGCTGGTTCTTGCGGGCGAAGAGCGTGGCACAAAAACCACCGGTGACATTGTCAATCTCATGTCGGTTGATACGCAGCGCCTCCAGGATCTGACCCAGTACGGCCAGACTCTTTGGTCCGGACCGTTCCAGGTCATTTTGTGTCTTGTCAGTTTACACAACCTGCTCGGCAATAGTATGTGGGCTGGTGTTGTCGTCATGATCATTATGATCCCTATTAACGCGGTTGTCGCCAAATATCAGAAAAAGCTACAGAGCATTCAGATGGAAGTCAAGGATCAGCGCACTCGATTGACTAATGAGCTGCTTACTAATATCAAGAGTCTCAAGCTTTATGGCTGGGAAGTGCCGTTTACGGCCCGCCTCAACCACGTCCGTAACGACCTCGAGCTTAAGAACTTGCGCTTTATCGGTATCTTTATGAGTCTTATCAACTTTTTTTGGTCTAGCACACCCTATTTTGTGTCTTGCTCTACTTTTGCTGTCTATGTGCTCACCAACGATAAACCCTTGACCAGTGACATTGTTTTCCCTGCCCTAAACCTCTTCAACTTGCTCGGATTCCCTCTTGCTGTCTTCCCCATGGTTGTTTCGTCTTTGGTCGAGGCATCTGTTGCTGTTACCCGTCTGACTAACTTTTTTGTCATGGACGAGGTTCAGCCTGACGCTATCATCAGACTTGATAAGGCCACGCACAGAGGCGACGACACTGTCGTTGTACAAGATGCCACTTTCCTCTGGTCTCGCAAAACTTCTTACAAGGTTGCCCTTTCTAACATAAACTTCAAGGCCAAAAAGGGTGAGCTTTCGTGTATTATTGGTAGGGTTGGTACCGGTAAGTCTGCGTTTTTGCAAGCTCTTCTTGGTGATCTTCACAAATCTGAAGGTACTGTAACTATCAAGGGTAACGTTGCTTACGTTGCTCAGGTGCCTTGGATTACCAATGCCACTGTTAAGGATAACATTCTGTTTGGAAACAAGTACGACCCCGAGTTTTACCAAAAGACCATTGAAGCCTGTGCTTTACTTGATGATATTGCAATTTTGCCTGATGGTGATGCTACTCAGGTCGGTGAAAAGGGTATCTCTTTATCCGGTGGCCAGAAGGCCCGTCTGTCTCTTGCCAGAGCTGTTTACGCTAGAGCTGATGTTTACCTGTTGGACGACCCTCTTTCTGCTGTCGATGAGCACGTCGGCAACCACATTATTGAGAACGTCCTTGGCGAAAACGGTCTGCTTGCTAGTAAAACATTGATCCTTGTAACAAACTCAATTCCTGTATTGTCTCATGCTCACAGAATTTCCATGATTTCTAACGGCCAGATTGTTGAGTCTGGTTCTTACAACGAAGCTATTGCCGCCAAGGGTGCTATCTTCAACTTGCTTAAAAATTTTGGTAAGAAAAAGTCTCAGTCTAATAATGAAGACACTGAAAGCTCCAATACTCTTGTGCAAAGCCGGTCTGGATCTCCTTCCATTGAAGAAGTTCCTGTTGCCCTTACCTCTGAAGTGCCATCTCGCCCTCGCCGTGGAAGTAATTACACATTGCGCCGTGCCAGTGTTGCTAGTTTTACCAAGCCCCGTGTTAATGATGAGGAGCACCAACGCATCACTGAGCAGAAGAAGGAGCACATGGAACAAGGCCAGGTCAAGTGGAATGTTTACAAGGAGTACGCCAAGTCATGCAATCCGTGGGCTCTTGCCATTTACTTTTTGTTCTTGTTTGCCTATTGTGGTCTTGGTGTCTCGTCTGGTTTCTGGCTCAAGCACTGGTCTGAACAAAACTCAAAGACTGGCTCTAATGAACACATTGGTCTCTATCTTGGTATTTACTTTGCTCTTTGTATTGGGTCTTCTTTGTCCTCTGTACTTTATACTTTGACCCTGTGGGTGGGATGTGCCATTTACAGTGCCAAGAGACTGCACGATAATATGCTTGATAGCGTTGTCAAAGCTCCTATGTCCTTCTTTGAAACAACACCTTTAGGTAGAATTCTTAACCGTTTTTCTAATGATATCTACAAGGTAGACGCTATTCTGCATAGAGTCTTTTCACAGTTTTTTTCAAACTCTGTTAATGTTTGCTTTACTCTTGCTGTCATTACCTACAACACTCCTCCGTTTGTTATTTTAATCATTCCTTTAGGTGCTCTTTACGTTCTTTACCAACGATACTACTTGAGAACCTCTCGTGAGCTTAAGCGTCTTGACTCAGTCTCTAAAAGTCCTGTCTATGCTCACTTTCAAGAGACTCTCGGTGGTATCAGCACCATTAGAGCCTACCACCAGCAAAGTAGGTTTAATCATCTAAATGAGTCCGGCGTTGATCTCAATCTTCGCGCGTACTACCCATCTGTTTCTGCCAACAGATGGTTAGCTGTAAGACTTGAATTTATTGGTTCTATTATCATTCTTTGCGCTTCTGCTCTGTCTATTGCAACTATTAACTCTGGCCATGTCACCAAGGGTACCATTGGTCTTGCCATGTCGTACGCTCTGCAAATCACACAGTCACTGAACTGGATTGTTCGTATGACTGTCGAAGTCGAGACTAATATTGTTTCTGTTGAGCGTATCATGGAATACTGTGATCTACCCTCCGAGGCGCCCTCAATTATTGAGGGCCATAGACCCCCTGCTCACTGGCCTCATGAAGGCCACGTTGAGTTTAAGAACTACTCCACCCGATACCGTCCTGAGCTTGACCTTGTACTAAAGAACATTAATCTTGACATTAAGCCCAAGGAGAAGATTGGTATTGTTGGTCGTACCGGTGCTGGTAAGAGTTCTTTGACTTTGGCTCTGTTTAGAATAATTGAAGCTGCTGAAGGTGAGATTGACATTGACAATCTCAACACGTCAAGTATTGGTCTTGCAGATCTGAGACACAATTTATCAATCATTCCCCAAGATTCACAGGCATTTGAGGGTACACTTAGAGAAAACCTCGATCCTAATAATGAACATGATGACATTGAGCTATGGCGTGTTCTAGAACTGTCGCATTTGAAATCGCACGTGCAGACGATGGAAGGTGGTCTGGAGGCCAAGATCAGTGAGGGTGGTTCTAACCTCTCTGTTGGTCAGCGTCAATTGCTTTGTATTGCGCGTGCGCTACTGACTCCCTCTCGCATTCTTGTACTTGATGAGGCTACAGCTGCCGTTGATGTTGAAACTGACAAGGTCATTCAAGAGACCATCCGTAGCGAATTCAAGGAGCGAACAATTTTGACGATTGCTCATCGTCTTAATACAATCATGGATAGTGACAAGATTGTGGTGCTGGATCAGGGTCGCGTTGCGGAATTTGCATCGCCAACTGAGCTGCTTGCTGATAGCAACAGCTTGTTCTACGCATTGTGCAAGCGTGGTGGTTTCTTGGAGGAGGATTCTAATGACTTGTAAGGATTCAAAAAAAAAATAATTTCTTATTCTTATACACATCTGTGTACATGTATTTGATCATACTAAATATGTATATTAACTATTATTATTTTTTATTAATACTACTACATTAATATTTGTAACCGATTTAGTTGAGCTTTTTGGAAGAGTTTGAAACCTAACCCTATAATATTACCAGTCTCGTAGTTTTTTTTTTTTAGCTTTCGGAAATACCAGATTTGTGTACACATCTGAAAACATTATTGAATCGATTTTAAACAACTTTCTAAAAAAAAACAAGTTAAGGTGTGAATTCTTTTTTTTTTTAAAAAAAAAAAATTAAACAAAAAGAAAATACTAACATATAAATATATTTGTATAAACACATGAGCGAATCATCAGTAAAACTGGTCGCGGCAACGCTACGCAATGCCGTATGGCACTACCTTGACCAGGACCTGCTCGAGTCCGCGGCGTTCACAGCTGAACGACTTCATGCGCTAGAGCTGCCTACGCCTTTTGGCAGCGTAACTACTTCCATAATAACTCCTGGTGCTGCTGCTGCACGGCATTTACTTGGCATTGTGTATTATCGACTTGGTCGCTATCAGGCCGTTATGGACGTGTGCAACAAGGTGGCGCATGTGGGCTGTTTGTACCTCTACGCGCGTTGCTGCCTCAAACTGGGCAAGTTCAATCTTGGAATCAGTGCGCTTGAAGACGACAAAGTTGGCGGTAAAGCTTTATTCCACAGCATGGCAGCTGACAATGACGACGACGACAATATTAGTTCCGCTGCAACGCTAGCGTACGAACAGCGGCTGGTGCTACCCACGCCAGCCATGATCAATGTTTTACTGGGCGACCTATACCGCGCCACTACCGGCATGGAAAAACGAGCGGTACTTAGCTATGCCCTCGCACTGCGCATGGATCCTTTGTGCTGGGAAGCGTCAAAGGCATTGTGTGAGCTTGGTGTTGAAATCAAGGCCGCTGCACTTTATGGACACTTTTCTGTCGATATGTTTCCAGAGCCCACCAACACCACAACACCAAACATTGACAGTAACAACAATCATAATGACGACAATAACAGTAACAATGATCTTACAATTAACAGCGATAATAATAATAATAACAACGACTTTAGCATAAAAAATGGCGAGAATCACGACCCATTCTCTACTAAGTCCAAGCCAACATTTGCCGTGCCATCAAGTCGGCTAAAGCAGGCTGCTACGCGACCGCACAATACTGATGCACTAGTAAGCCCAACGATTACCCGGCAATCTCCAAGTTTGACTTCCACCAGCGCGACGAAAACTCCAGAATTTGGTATGCGGACCCTTTCAATGGGCAGCGTGCTGAAGGCGCCCGTTAAACGTGCCGGTATCACCGCTCGCTCCCACCTATCCAGCAATAATAATGGTAACACTAGCAACGGCGGTAGCGGTATTAGCAATCACGAATTGTCAGCGCCACGTCGAAGCACTCGGCTGGCAGCAGCAGCTGCGACTGCTTCGTCATCTGCCAAAAAGTCTACTGCTGCTCCGCGCTTTGGCATCCCATCGTCACCGGTGAAAAAAGCTAGTTTGCTGAGGTCGGCTACAACATCTACCCTTAGTTCGGATCGACACGATGCACTGCGAATTTTGACTAGTCTATACTCTAATTATACCCGCAGCTACTATCTTTTTTGCCGGTACGCGTGTGATGATGCTCTCAACGCACTTGCTCAGTTGCCATCTGCTCAGCAGAACACACCCTGGGTCATTTCCAAACAGGCTCGCATTTATTTTGAAAAAGCGCAGTATAACAAGTCACTTGAGTACTTTGAGCGATTGCGCGAGGTCGATCCTTTTAGACTTCAAGACATGGAATACTACAGCACAGTTTTGTGGCACCTGCAACAAGATGTGGAACTCACACATCTGGCTGCTTATCTGTTGTCTATTGACCGTCGCGCGCCGCAGGCATGGTGCGCGGTTGGCAACGCACTCTCACTCAACAAGGACACCGACAATGCTCTCCGATGTTTCCAGCGCGCCGCACATCTAGACCCGACACTACCCTATCCATACACACTACAGGCACACGAACACGTTGCAAGCGATTCATACGAACAAGCACAGGACTGTTACCGTCAAGCATTACGGGCCGACAAGCGGCATTACAACGCGTGGTATGGACTTGGAATGGTATTCTTACGTCTAGGTAACACGACTATGGCCGAGCTGCATTTCCGTAAAGCCAGTGCCATTAACCCAATTAATGTCGTGCTTCTGTGCTGCATTGGTATGGTTCTTGAAAAGTCCGGCGATACGGAACGCGCACTGGAGCAGTACACCCAGGCACTGAAGATCCAACCGGCGTCAGCACTGTCACTCTATAAGCGTGCGCGGCTGTTAGTCAAGCTGGGCAATTACGGCCCGGCACTTGCTGACCTTGACAAGCTTGTTGGTCTTGCACCAGATGAGGCATCCGTTCACTTTTTAATTGGCCAAATCCACAAAATCCAGCGTAACAAAACTCTTGCGGTTCGCGAATTCACCATCGCGCTAAACCTTGATCCTAAGGGTGCACATATGATTAAGGAGGCACTAGAACGAATGGAAGAAGAAGAGGAAGAGGAAGACAAAGATGGGCATAACTAATCATAGCTCCATATACTTTTTTTAGCCGAAACCAAGTCTCATTCCAAACCGTGTCAACTATATATACTAATTAACCACTACATAATCAATACTGTCAAATATAACCCCATTTTTCGGCTTTTAAAATTAGTTAATATTCTGAGCTCTAATGTCACTTTTTCTAAAATGAAAAAAAAAAAATAAAAAGTAGTTTTTTATTTTCTAGTGTATTTATCAGTAGCCTTGTCCGTAAAAGTATCATTTTAACTGCAGTTGTCTTTCTTCAATTTTGTTATTACTTATGGAAAATCATCTTTTTTTTTGGTGTTATTATTATATCACTTTTTTGTTCTACATATTTTCAAGATCTGTGACTACACGAAGACCTGCAGTTTTTGTCGTAACATGTCTTATTTCATTATCATCGTTAGTATTGTTCGTAGCGCTGTTGGGCCCAGCCACAAAGTGCGACGACGAGGCCCGCGACGACGCAGGTGACGCGGCCTGGGGAATCACAGGCCCGTCTTCGTACTCTCCAAAGCCGTTCAGCCACGTTGAGTTTATCGGGCCGCCAAAAAGCCCGCCAGCGGCGTCGGCCCCATTGTTCGCCATAGCTTTAAGCCGGATTTCCTCCTCTTTGGCACGTGCCTCGGCTTGCATCTCTTGTGCTTTGGCTAGAGGCACCGTTGGCGTGGCGCAAGATGATACGACCGGTTGACGGTCATCACGGTCAATCGTTGCCTTCATTATTGCCGCCATCCACGCTCGCATTTCGTCGCGTGAGTCAACCGCAAAGTAGTGTACTTTTGGCATAGTAAACACCACACCTTTAAGCGCCGACGGTCCCGGTGGAACCACTTTAAAACAAAATCGGCCTGCACCGACACTGGCTGCGTATAGACCAACAAACTTATCGTCTGTATCTCCCACCGCAACCACACGGTGCGACGTGACATCTATAAGGCCCTTTTCTTTAGTGTCAGAAAACGACGTAAAGTACGACAGCCGTGTGCCATGAAGTGTAAAAAATCTTGCTTTCCATGTTCCCACAGACACAGACCCCCGCTTCGACATCCAGCCAGAGATAGAGGCAGTTTTCAGTGCCTCAAATGGCGTCACAGTGTTTAACCCCTCTTGAAACGCTGACGTTTTTTGCTTTGTGAACGACTTGGACCGCAAGTTACTATGTGAAGACGAGCTTCGCAACATGGGCTTTTTTTTTTTGGCCGCAGCTGATGTAGATGAACGTTTAGGACCGTTTCCAGACTCGAGAGAATCGTTTGTCTCAGTACGGTCAAGCTCAACAGGCATATCTGGAAGTTGTTTTTCTGGTAATTCTTTATCAAGATACAATGGCAGTTTATCCTTCTCTGGAACAGAAAGCTCATTTTTAAGAAAATTAAATTCTTCTAAAACCAAGCTTGACGTAGACTTTGAGTGTCTCTTGTTAAAAGGTTGTTTGTCTAAAGAGTCATCAGGTATCCGTGGCAGAGCAGGAATTTCTTCACGAATATCCTCTTTGAGACTCATAAAATACTGATCGGCAGTCGAAATTGTGGAAGAGCGGTTCCGGCTCATACGTCGACTGGCTCTCTGTTCTTGTTGCATCTGTTGTAACGTCTGTTGTGGTGCAGGATCGGGCTTTTTGGGGTGGGTCCAGTTAGGATCAAACGATGGGTCCTTTTTGTGCGCCCCTGTCAGATAGGAGTTGAGAGTTTCGTTATCCTTGGCGGTTCGTAACACTGACTGGCGTTTGAAGCTGGGCGGTGACATGAGTTGATTCTGTTGGTGCTGCTGTTGATATATCTGCTGTTGCTGATTTAGCGATTGCTGCGACTCTGATATGACAGAGTCGCGAATGATACTGTTTGTATTAGAAACTGGTGTTGGCGGTGGCAGGTTATTGCTTCCAGAGGATGGTCCACTAGTAGACTGGCGAATGAGATGATTTAGCTGCTTGATCTCTTTAGAAATCTCAAAACGCGTGCCAAAAGACGTAATGTCGATCTCTTTCAGGTACGCCAGGTCAAGTTCGACTAGAATGGCGCCAGTAATTTTGTGGCGCTGAAAACACGCACAGACGCCCGGCTCGTAGCCTTTAGACAAGAAATACTGCTCTACCATTTCAGGCGACCATGCGTAGACGTTGGAAAATGAAAACACCTCAGCGGTTTGCTGCACCTGATGCTGCGGCTTCTGTAGTTTGTGGATCTGCTGTGTTGGCAGTGGCGTCGATGCCGACGCAGATGATGATGATGACATTCCAGAATAATGTTTCGGCGTAGCTTGCACAGATACTGGTGGCTTGGTGCTGGGCTCGGTGTGTTGCAGTTCGGAAATAGCATTGTCAAGCTCATTGAGTGTGTCATTGACAGTGGACGGCTGACGCGGTGTGGGTAGGCTTAGCGTCGCTGTGAACACACGAGGAAACAGACCGGCCTTGTTAGACGACAGATTGCGGCCCTGAAAAATAAAATTATATAAAATTAGCATAAACATAATATTTGACAACACTCTATTTAACAGCACGGCGGTGCTAAACTCGTACTTACAATGAACCAGCCGTCGCCAAAGCCATTGTCGTTTTCTAAAACCAAAATGTGGTCGCCCTTTTTCAGAGACAACTCATCATCTGTTCTCCCTTTAAAATCGTGAAGAGCTACGAGGTACTCAGGCTCGTCGGCACTCATTGCTGCAGTGTGAATTGTGTATGCTTGTAAAAGTGGTGATGATTATGAAGAAGTAGAAAGGAGAGAGGAAAAGGGGAGGAAAAGCAAAAAAAAAAAAAAAAAAAAAAAAAAAATGTTTCATGTTGTGGGTTTCTGACACCACACGGCTGCCTCGGGATATGTGTGTGTGTTCTAGACCGGCTGCTCACACGACGCCCCTTACCAGACCCATGCCATACCTGATCCACACCTGTGCTGCACTCCCGACCCACGACTACTCTAAACTCCGAAACAGCTGTCTCTCTACGTCCGTCTTTACCCAACCCCTGCGTTTTACACTAGCCACGTCCCGCCTCGCCAGTCTTCCTGCACATATGACACACTCGGGTCCCACGCGCGGTCGCAACCGATTACGTACGGCTTTGGCGGTAAATCGTATGCCATACGCACAGGAATGCGCTTAAACACCAAGGCTGTAGCCCCGCTACTTGTTGTCACGTCTACATTTGCTGTCTGAGCGGCGGGTTGCGTGATGCAATCGCTCTTCCAAACTGGTACAAGATCAACGCACGACGCATCGCCAAAAAGCCCTGGGTGCAGCAGCACGCCCAGTTCAAAGCTCTGTACATCAAACACGCCTGTTTTTGACTCAATTCCCCAAGCCTGTTTTGACAAGTTTGCTGAAGTCAATAAAATCCATTTGATATGAGACCAAGTCGAATCTACCCGCAAGTACGTTTTGATGTGGGGGGCCGCTCGGGCTCTTCCGGCGTGCCTAGCAGCCCACTTGTGAAGATATCGTTTTAAATACTGAGTTTGTGCCTTCATGTAAAACTGAGACTGGCGGTAGTGAATAGCAATACCGGAGTCAAATCCATTGAGCGAATCTATGACATCTTCTACCGTTGGAAAAATAATTTTTGGTTCAATTGCTGGCTCACTGTTAGCTGCACTTCCATTGAGCGCTCGAAACACTTGCTTAGTCAAGTAGTCGCTAGTTGGTCCGAGTGAACTAATCGCCGACACATTCATTACAATATGGTCTGTGGCTGCAACCGTTGGCGCTAGTTTTGACAGCTCTGTATGCAGCTTGTGCAGGCCATAAGCTGTGTAGTCTATATCGCCTCTGCGGGCTGAACACGGCGCTGACGCAACAAGAATGGCCCGAATCGGAGCAAAATTATAGCGGCCAAGGATCTTAATCAGCTCAATTGTGATTTCACCATAGTTGCTCAGGTACTGACAGAAATCTCGAAAAAACTGGCCGTCATTGGTCTGGCCTGACCGAAGCTGGGTTAGTCGTGGCGATACCCAGGCACCTTGCGTCATATTACCCCAGTCAAAGCTAGTCAAGTTAGCGGTGTGGATTACGATTTGAAGTTCCTCAGATCCAAAACCGAGAATCATCATTTTTGTGTGATGAGTCGCATATCGCTTCGTTAAAAGCACTGTGTGTACCGATATGGTGTCCGGGTACTCACAAAGCATCTTTTGCATGTAAAGCTTCTCCTTAGTGTCATCTCCAGCTTTTGCACCTGTGACAAAGTGAGCATCGAGCATCGGCAAAGCGCGCGGATGGATATGTTCCATGACAAACGGAATGTCGATTGTAAAGCTAAACTGCCACATCATAGTGAGATCGGTCGCACCAATAAGATCTCTAAGACTAACAGTACTGACATTCTCAGATGCTGGCAATGAATTTATTTTTGTGAGCTTGATAGGAGACTTGGTTTGCTCAGTGACGTTGGGCTGACGCAAAGTTTTTGATTCGGAAGTTTCTGCAATTTTTTGTCGTTGAGACGGTCTGATGGTTTCGCGGACTTGAAAAATAGTATCGCTATCACCACCTAAGTCATCACTATCAGAAAAAATCTCAATGGGTCTTTTATGTGAAGGTACTTCAGCTGTTATTTCGATGTCAGAACTGTCTGATGCCATTTTTCTTCTGTCACCGTTGTTGTTTGAAAAGAAAACAGAACAATAAAATAATAGGAAAAAAAAAAAAAAAAAAGTCGCCAAAATCTTACGCGACACAACCACTTACCACGAAAAATAATGGACCCCTCTCGCCCACCTCGACCCGTTTCCTCGTCTTCTTCAATCTCGGTCGCTGGATTTGAAGAATCGGCATCACGTCGGTCAACATCTTCACGGCGTCGTGGCCTACCTTTATCGTCGCTAGGATCAGCTTCATTATATCATACGCGCTGGCTCACGCAGAGTCCGCAGCTGCGGTCGCGTATGGCCGCACTATCGCTGTCTGCTACTGCTGCTGAATCTAGTACTGAGGCGGGTACAATGGCTCGACCTGTAGATGTTGATAACATTGTTGTCCTCGAGATTGGAAACCGTTTTGTTCGCGCGGGGCTCGCTGGCCATGTCAATCCATCCTGCGTCATCCCTGTCGAGTTTGGTTGGCGCCGCGTAGCAGAGATCACCAATGACCCAGTTTACCACAGTCTGTGGACGCTTCGTGAGCTTTCAGAGCATCCATCTTCGTTATCACCCGGCTCTGAGGCAAAAATGCCTGAGTGGTATCGCACACAACCTCTGAAGCGCATAGAAGTTGTGCTTGAAACGCTGCTCAAGCACGCTTTCAGCCAAGAATTGTTGCTTGATCCACGCCAGCAGCGAATTGCTGTACCTGAGAACCCGCTGTGGCCCGATGCACTGCGTGAAATAATTTCAAAAGTGCTACTTAAAAATTTGCATGTGTTGTCGCTTGTATTTCTGCCCTCGCCAGTACTTGATTTGATCTCCGCTGGCCTTCGCTCTGGAATTGTAGTCGACCTTGGATGGGAAGAAAGTTTTGTATATCCCGTCTATGATTTACGGTTGTTGATGACTGAGTCACGCTCAACTGTACGCGGATCAAAACGACTGCATACCAACGTCGAACAGGTGCTAGCTGATCTAAACGATACCGACGAAGAGATCTCATTTGAGATAGTCGAACACGTGGTATCAAGTGCACTTTACGCGGGTGCTGAAAACCGACGCATGATGGGTATCCCGTTAGTCCCCAAGATGGTTGTGCCAGGGACTCCTCCAGGAGAAAGCAGCAGTAAAAGCGGCGAAACACGGCGACTTGAGTTTAAAAATGACAAGTTTATTGAAATTCCCAATAATTTGCTCCAAAAGGCTGTTTCGACAACTTTTTTTGGTGTCAGTGAAGGCGGTAACGATGATGATGAACAGGATCTTGCGCGACTTGTTTCTGACGTGATTTTTAATCTTTCTATGGACGTACGTGGTGCAACCCAATCTACTATCGTGTTTGTTGGCGGCGCATCGGCAATTCCTGGACTACAAAGTAAAGTGCTGCAGGAGATCCGGCGACTATTGCGCAAAAAGGATATTGCGGCAGCATCGAGTGTTATGGCCGCACGTTCGATGGGCTCATGGACTGGCGCAAGTTTATACTTGTCGTCTCTGGGCTGGTATTTTGCGCAGGACGAGCGAATCCGGCTTCCAGGTGAAATTTCGCGCGATAGGTACAACTCGCTAGGGTATTACCGGACGACGACACCTTTTGGAATGATCTATTGAGCTATAATATGTTGCATTAATGATGTATGAATTTTTTTTTCTTGTTATTTGTTATTATTACACTGTTGAAGACTTGGTAAAAGAGTGTGTGATTAGGTGTACCATGGTTTCAACGCGCGTAAAAAAAAAAAAAGTGAGTCTTATTTTTACGACAATGCTTTCTTGAATTATTAAACTCATTAAAAAGTCAAAAATAAATATCAACTTTTACATAAAGTTAAAGATGAGACTTTGTGATAAACAATATACTCCCGAATGATTGGTAAATATATTCACGCTTAAGCAGTCACAAGGTTACTAACATGGTGTAATGTCACTGAGCAAAAGATCAAGTAAAAGATGTCATAGCCTATATAATATCTATTTCTATTTAAC
The DNA here is from genome assembly GCA_013305925.1 of Geotrichum reessii. NCBI lineage: Eukaryota > Fungi > Ascomycota > Dipodascomycetes > Dipodascales > Dipodascaceae > Geotrichum > Geotrichum reessii. Next base: position 22,176 of record QVTG01000118.1, on the reverse strand, counting down.
AAAAAAATAGATTTTTTTTTTGTTTGGTAAAGTTGAATAACGATGTGGACGCAAGATGATGTTATTAATTTATAACCGAAGTATGATGACAGATTTAAGCGTAAGAATTACCCATAATCATGGTACCAATGGACTGAGCTAACGTAAATATGCACACATTATATTTTTATCAAAGACTTTAAGTAATAAATTCTTTTTTCTTTAATCGAGCAAACCGGCTTGTTTTTTCAAACCAGCAATCATGATCAATTTGTGTTGGTATCTGTACAATCACATTCAATACGCATCGCAGTACTGTGGCAGAGAACATTGCGCTTGATATATAAGCGTATTTTTTTTTTTAAAAAAAAAGACGTCATTTCTATAATTTGAAAATAAACAAATAAAATGATTGAAAAATAAAAAATAAGTGTTCAAAGCCGACTGCTGAAAATGTAATTCAATGATTCACATGTTTACCAAAGATGTACACACGTCGTGCGTAACGGTAGAGATCAATTGCCATGCACCATCGCATGTAAAAAATCTGCTTCTAATCTCACTACCGGTCTTGGCACATTGCAGCTAGAAAAAAGCTCAAGCATTTCAAAGCCCTGTGATCTATTAAACTCCATCATATATGTCACGAATGATTTTTTTTTCTTCTTCTTCTTATCCCTCATCAAACACGGTTATAGATGTGGCCGACGGCAGTATTAGAAAAAACAAAACGGCTTTTAAGACACGGGCCTGGAAAAAGGTTTTTGATTCATTCTCAATACTTTTTTTTTCTCTCTTTTTTTTTCTGACGTAACATTATCCAAAACTTGCTTTTTTCTTGTTTTTGCTTTTCTATCGAAGTCAAAGAAGGTTTAAATCATTTGGGAATTGCCAACGGCCAACAAGTGAGGCACAACTTTAAAAAGCTTAATTTTTGACCGTTGAAGTAAGGCGTAATTTCTTTTTTTTATTTCTCCAGCTGATATTATGCAGCAATGACGTTGCTTGCCGCGTGTTAGCTAGATGATGACATTACTCACCAAAACACATAGGTAAGCCTCGAGATAAAGACTTGATCCGGTAGCAAATATAAATAAACCTCCAGTTTCTAGGAATTTTTTTCTTTTTTGCAGAAAGATCATTTCTACATTCATAACTTTTAATCATAATAACACCTCTTTGTTTCAAATCTCTCCAGAAAATGCCAATCTACCACCAGCCAGACCACACACGTCACCGCAGCCATTCCCGGTCTGCCATAAATGCCATCAAGAATTATATGAATCGAAACAAGCCTGACTTGAACGATCCCATTAATCGTATTAACAAATCTTTTGTCGATCCTAATATTCAGGCTACTACACAGGTTACTGCGCAAGCAGATCACCCAGACACTCCACGTCAACCTGTAAATGAGCGCCTTATGATTGACCTGGTCACAAACCAATTTGTAACAAAGCCTTATTATAGCAACAGTGACTCTGAAGCTATCTCGGTGTCACCTGTTGCTGGAATTAGTGCAGCAGTCGAATATGTGTCCGACGTTGACGACTCTGAAGACGAAAACTACTACGTATTTTCGTCACGCGGTCTACGTTATGGCTCACCAGTACACATGCACAATACTCATAAGAGTTCGAGGTCTAATTCAGAGCACTCGCGCCAACGCCCTAGTTTTGATACTATGGCAGCTGCTATGACGAACCGATCTTCGTCGCAGCCTCCAGTCCGCGCACCAAGAAGTCGCCTATCACACACAATCTTTCAAACATCAAGTAATGTATCAAGAACAAACTCGTTAAAGTCCATGTCGCAAGCTTCAAGTCGCTCATCACGATCTACATCTCAGACGCCAGTTGACAACCACTATGTTGTTGCTTCCCATTACCAACCTCACCAGATTGATAACACTGACTACCAACAACATCGGCCACAAAATGTGGTTGTTAAACCTGTACAACAGCTACAGTTTTCACAGGCTACTCAAGTTCCAAAAATTTCACTGCCAGATCCGCTTCTGAACCTGATCGCACCATTGACACGACACATACGCGCATTAACGCCACGCCAAGACCTGCGTGCTATCATCTTTGCTTCTGAGCTTTTGGCTGCAATCATGGTTGTTAACTGGATTAACAACAACAGTGGAATGGTTTTGCTGGTATCAGCCATTGTGCTAGGATTTGTTCTCGCTGGTCGTAGTACCATTAACTCACCTCAACGATAGAAAGCGTCAATCACCATTAATACATATCTGACACTTTCTTATACGGTTTGCAAGCGATTATGACAGTTTCAGAGTCACATTTTTATTATCATTAATAATGCTATTATTATTTTAAGATACACTTTTATGTAATGAGTTTAATTAAATTATAATTGATAGATAAGTTGTATCTTTGGCTTTTCTTCAAGCACAAAATAAAAGTTTATTATATAGTTTTTTTGTTTTATTTTTTCTTCAAAGCGGGACTGATTCAGTTAACAGCCAACTTTTAATTTTTTTTTTATTTTGTTAATTATCATGTTTACTCAAACATAACATTCTTTAAATCGACAATAAAATAAAATAAAAATAAAAAAGCATGAATTGAAATCATATTGTATTGCACCTGGTCACATTTGAATCAAAAATCCCCTACACGTGTACTGTTGATGTGACAGCAAAAAAAGTTTTTTTTTTTTTTTTTGTTTTAGTTAATGGATCCTGTAATCGCAAAATCTTCATAGCTGCAAAAGTTCAATTTCAGAATTGTTTGAAAAATAAATGGTTATCAGTTCCATGTTTTCAAAAGTAGACATCAGTATTGCCAAGCACAAAAATAATCAATAAGAATGACAGCTACGATTAATTCTTAAAACTAAGCACTGCTTAAGAACAAAACAGCAAATGTCTAAACCCAGGAAGATGGGATTGTTTTTATTGACTTGAACTAATCAAGTCTAAAGCATACTCTCAAAGTCTCACAGAGAATAATGTTTTTGAATTCAATGTCTTTTTTTGTTTATCTTTGTTAATGATATTTAAAGTATGTGATGTGAAGAAAATCAAACAATTTTTTCTATCTAAAACCTTGGAAAGCCAAACTTTTTAAATAGTAACGCTTTGAAAAGGTAATTTTTCAAATCACGGGACAAATGTATATAATAGATTTTATTTATCAGCCGTCAAGTGTGTTAAGAAACTCAACATGAAAAAGTGAATATATAGATCCAAAAAAAAAAAAAAAAAAGTTCAGTGTGAACATTAAACGTTGAGAAAATTATGAAATAAAATATAATATTGTAGGGAAACAAACGATATTAGTAGATTTTTTTTTTCAAAAGAATGTAATCAAAGTGAAATAAATGATAATTTAATTGACCACGTTTTGACAGAGAATCGCTTGTTGTGAATGCCCAGTAAGTAATTAATGTCAAAAAATAAAATAAATTGTGATGAATAAATAAATAAATTATTGGTAATAATTTTTTATCTACAGTTTCATATCAAAGGAATCTGAATTGTTGACAAATTTAGCTACTCGACGATCTGATGCTTTGCACTTAGATCAGGGCTTCCGGCTACTCAGGTACAGGGAAAGTAACAGATACGCGAGATATTTCCCTTTTTAGTTAAATACACAAGCCATTTCTACAACGATAGCCTGTAAGTGATAAAATTGTCTTGATATTATTTAAACCACATTAAACCGTTCATGTACTGTCGATAATTTATTTGAATCTTTGGTATCACAAGTTTTAGATTTATTCATGTGTCTTAGACATTGCAAAATAGTCTGTAAGTAATCTAATATCTTTCAGACCTTAGCAAATAATGGTATCAACTATTGTGGCATTTTTTCTTTTTTTTTTTTCGAAAAATGATTTCAATAGCAATTGCATGAGATTAAAAGAAGGACGAAGGCATACAATTTTTTACAAATTCTGGCAGAACATTTTTTTTTTTTTGTTTTCTAAGAATTTTAGTCTTTTCTACTACTAATCAACGGTGATTTACTGTAAATTTATTGTTTTTGGTCAGTGATGTCATAGCTCGAGCTATGTTTTTTTTATTTTTCGTTTTGTCTGACTGTTATTCCAATTTAGCTGCCACATTGAGATGCTGATAAAATAAATGTCTAATCCAAAGAGCAAGCATAATGGATATAGATAGAAAACCTCTTTATTGTTCTTACATCACATATTTATATAATTAAAATAATAATAACAAATATATACAAAGAAGACATGGAATTCAAAAAACATTTGTCTCTATGAGACTTTAAAATTAGCGTTCTCAGCGCGCTTTAGGTGTTTCAGGCATTCGATGGCGCCGAATTCTCCATGATATAACACATGTGCTAAGGGAAACCTGGGATACATAACACCTGCTGGAATCATAACAGAGATTGACACACAGTAAAACCTTAACAAGCTGCTCTAATCAAGCAAACCATCAGCAAAGAAGTTGCGGTAATGAGTTCAAGAACTTGACTACCGCTCCAAGACCCTTCTTGGTATCAAGCAGGACTCTTAGATCAAGTTCCGGGGAAACTTTACTTAAGAAGCTACGCTCCACAGGATGTAGAGGGCACTCCTTAAGAAC
>QVTG01000118.1:0-15094 GCA_013305925.1 Geotrichum reessii | reverse complement strand
GTTGATGCAGTGGCTCAATGGTAGAGCATTGGATTCCAAATCCAAAGGCTGCAGGTTCGATTCCTGTCTGTGTCAATTTTTTTAAACTTATTTCTAGAATATAAGTTGTCAACATGTTAGTTTCGCTAAATAGCTGACCAGTTGGACAAAAAACAAAGACATATACAAAGTAGCCATGAGAAACGAATATGAAAAAAAAAAATCTGTATATTTTCTTAGCTACAAGACTTTCAAGTTAGAGTTCTCAGTGCGTTGTGGTAATTTTAGCATTTAACAGCTTTAAATTGTTCATGAACTAATCCACGTGCTACGAGAAACCGAAAATAATCGTAGAATAATTTATTTTCACTTTCAACTATGTACAAACAAAATAAGGGGGTAATTATCGACCAAGGTTCAGCAGTAGGCTATTCGACGAACCCGATCCACCAGCAGCAGCACCGCCGGACTGGCCGGGCAAGTAAGTAACGTTGGGTGAGTTAGCAAGAATACCAGCAATATCCTTAGAGGCTTCAATGCGTCTAATCATGAGCAGACCATCACCAGCCTTTTCAAGAGCCTTCGAGATGGTCTCAGCAGCCTCAGCTTCACCCTCCGCTCTGATGACAGACGCCTGTCTCTCTTGCTCAGCCTTCTCAACAGTGAAACGGGCACGCTCGGCATCTTGCTGTGCAATTTGTTTCTGTTCAACAGCCTTGGTAAACTCCTTTCCAAAGGCCAAGTGCGTAATGGAAACATCTTCGAGCTCAATGTTGAACTCAGAGGCTCTCTTGCGAAGATCCTCTCTAATTCGGGCGGAGACAAGCTCTCTTTGAGTGATAAGTTCAGAGGCATCGAATTGAGCAACAATACTCTTTAAAACCTCGTTACCAATAGAAGGCAAAACTCTTTCGTCATAGTCAAGGCCAAGGGCCTGGTAGATTCTGGGCAGATGCTGAATCTGAGGACGGTGCAAGACACGCAGTGTGAGAGAGACCATCTGCAAGTCCTTAGAACCAGTGTTAGTAGTGATATTTCTAGGTTTAGTACGAACGTCGAAAAGAACAGCCTTTTGGAGCCAAGGCACGAGGAAATGGGTGCCTTCACCAACAACCTCTTGTTGGACACCAGAGAGTCTGTCAAAAATCACAGCACGAGAACCACCCTTAACATCATAGAGTGAGTTCTGCAAGGTGTAAAGAATAGCCGTAGGAATGACAAGGCCAGTGATAGGATTTCTCAAAAGTCCTGACATAGTTGTGAATGTTAGTGTTTATACGGTGATGAGTTGGTAATGGTTATGAAGAAGAAGCAGAGTGGCAAAGAAGAAAACAAATGGAACAAGAGTTACTGCTGTGTAAATCTGGGCACAGCTGGAGGATCATTTACATCACAAGATTCTACAGAGATTATTTTATCATCATTCTTCAACAGCATTGAAAAAAACAACAGCAACAAGAACGATTAAAACAACAGTAAACAAAAAAAATTTGACAACGCGTGAATGATGAATTAAATCTATTGTGCTATCGTTTCGAAATTTACTGTTGGTTTGAGTTGTTTTGTAGGATTTCAACCCGCTGCTTTGCAACTACCGGAGATCATGGCTTAAATTACTGCAGATGTATAAACTATTGATTTTGACATAGAATATGAAGGTTGATATCTGAAAACACCTAATTTGAATTCTCAATAATTTTCTATTTTCATTTGCTCTATTCATTACTATACGGGTTCCTGTTTTTTTTTTTTTCTTCTGAACATCTAATATCGGTTCTTATAAAGACTCTACAGGGCAAGGGTTGACCGTTTTCTATTCATTTATTTATTTTTTTTTTGTACTTTTTTTTGCGCGACGTCGCGCCAATTATCCTGTCAAATAGCCAAACACTATCAGCATAAACAATAACGATATCATATTTCTACGGCAATGAATAAAGATGCACCAGAATCTGAAGCTCCGTCTTCAGGCGCAGCAACTCCAATAAATATTCTCACAAAACTCACACCTTCCATGATACGCGTTGGATGCAAGTGCTATGTCGAGAAAGACGGCGAGAAACGGCTTGCGGAGATCCTTGGCACAAGAATGCGCAAGGGCGATCTCGAATTTTATGTTCATTACCAGGAGTTCAACAAGCGTCTAGATGAGTACGTTTCCCAAAGTCGGCTTGATCTTACCATGCAAGTTGAATGGCCTAAACCTGACAAACTCAAAAAGACTGCCACAGCCAACACCAAATCGTCTAAAAACTCGAAAAACAATAGTAAGGCAACTAGCAAACGCGGTCGGACGGCTACAAAAAAAACTGGATCTACACAAGAAGAACTCGTAGGTGACGATGTCATGGATTTGGACAACATCAATGTCAATGGCACGGCACAGCCTGAGAACTATGACCGAGGAGAGGAGATTGAGAAGCTGCGAACGTCAGGTTCGATGACACAGTCTTCTCATGAAGTCAGTAGAGTTAAAAATATACAAAAGATTATTATGGGGGCTCATGAAGTTGAACCTTGGTACTTTTCACCGTATCCTATAGAGCTCACCGAAGAAGACGAAATTTACATTTGTGAGTTCACATTATCGTATTTTGGCTCGCGGAAACAATTTGAGCGGTTCAGATCAAAAAGTACTTTACGGCATCCTCCAGGCAACGAAATTTACCGTGATGATCAAGTTTCGTTTTTTGAGATTGACGGTAGGAAGCAGCGTACTTGGTGTCGAAACCTGTGTCTTTTATCAAAACTTTTTCTGGATCACAAAACGCTATACTATGATGTAGATCCATTCCTATTTTACTGTATGACTCGCCGAGATGAAATGGGTCATCATTTAGTGGGATACTTTTCAAAGGAAAAGGAGTCAGCAGAAGGTTATAACGTTGCGTGTATTCTGACGCTTCCACAGTACCAACGACACGGTTACGGTCGCGTACTGATTGATTTTTCATACAACTTGTCCAAGAAGGAGAACAAACTCGGTTCACCTGAGAAACCACTGTCAGATTTAGGTCTATTGAGTTACAGAGCATACTGGGCGGATACTATTGTAGAACTGTTAATAGAAGGACAGAAGGCGGAGACAACCATTGAAGACATTTCTACAATGACGAGCATGACGACAACGGATATTTTGCACACACTACAAACCCTTAATATGCTCAAGTACTACAAAGGTCAACATATAATTTGTCTAACGGAAGCCATGGTTGAGAAGTACGAACGCCAAAAGAAGCGTAAGCGAATTAAGATTGATCCTTCCAAATTGCAGTGGAAGCCGCCCGTTTTTACTGCGGCACAACTGAGGTTTGCTTGGTAGTTCTGTCATTCACAATGTGTAAATATTTATTATTACTGACTTATATACAGTAAACTTATTATTATCATTACTATTTTTTTTCTGACTATCTTTTAATCAAAAGGAATAATGCCAGTCACTGGCCGTAAAATTTCGTGGTGACTATGTTCCATTTGGTTAGCAGCAATGGCACTCGGTACTTTGATGCCACAGCAGTCTGCCCAGTGATTGTGAACATGCGGAGCTTCTGCACCAGGCTCAGGCGCTGGTGAGATACCTTCAGGCGCGGTAATCAGCGAACCAAACATGTAGTGCTGCATGATAGGCAGCTTTCCCAGCACCTCGGCCTTGTACATTTTTAACATACCCTCGTTAACCTTGCTCCACTTCTTCACACCAGAAATGTCATCCAGCATTGGCGAGTGCCACCTCAGCGACGCCGTTTTGACCGAATTGATAAACTTGATACACGAAAAATACATGTACTTGGGAGCATACATCTCCAGCAGATCAGGGTCGTGAATCGAAATAGGTCGTAAGTGACGATGTGTGGCGAGCTGTGACGAGCCAAACATGAATGGCAAAAAGTGGTAGTCATCTAAACCCCACACACCATGCGAACCTGCTGGTTCAAGCCAGTAGATTGTTTGTATCCGACGCATCACAGCCATATACTTTATAAATATTTTGAGTACTATTGCCGCGTACACATTTTCAGGTAAAGCACCGAGCTTGGATAAACAGAATAAAAACGAAATAAAATTAAGCTCATGACCAGATCCATAGTCAATACGTGTACGATTGCCCCAAGACTCAAGGAGGTACACCTCAAGCTCAGGAATAGCAGCATCTGGCACACTTGGCAATTCAGATTTCCGTAGAATATCACCAGCCGTGGTTTTCAATTCATCGTAAAAATCGCGGAATTCAGGCTTACCAAACCGCGATGAGACTGCGTCTGCAGCCGGGTGCTTGGTGACAAGCTCGTCAACGGCTTCCAGAACTTTTAGAACACTCTCAATTCCCTGAAAAAATGGGGAAAAAAAAAGTTAGCTCAATTATAGCAGGTTCTCGTAAAATTACAATCAGCCATACTTACATTGTCAGTTTCAACTTCGGCATCATTTGTTAGTCCTTTCACAGCCTCGTTCAGCTTCTCCACGAAGCCAACCAGCTCAGCGCGGATCGTACTCTCAGCAAAAATGTCTAAATCTTGTTGTGTAAGAATCCGACGCACAGGCTGAATAAATTTATAATCCGTCATTGTATTTTTGGTTCAATTAATGTATCAATAGACAGTTATCAAGTGTAGATCAGAAGGAAAAAAAAAAAAAAAAAAAATAGCAGATTGTTAATTGTCAAAGGGGAGTCGACAGAAGGAAACAAAATAGAAGGAACAGTGGTTATTTGTTTTGTCCACATAATACAAACCACGTGATTCCATTACTACTATGTAAAAAATCAACCACTCTCTTGCCACTGTTTTTTAAGTTCGGAAAAAAAAAATCCTTTCAGCAAGAAACTGCAGTATTAAAAAAAAAAAAACAGACTAATAGAAATCAAGAGTAAGTGAATAGAGAGAAAATCTGTTTATTGTCTTTACATCACATAGTTACATAATTAAAATAATAATAATAACAAAGATATACAAAGAAGACATAGGATTCAAAAACATTTATCTCTATGAGACTTTAAAATTAGCGTTCTCAGCGCACTTTAGGTGTTTCAGGCATTCGATGGAGCCGAATTCTCCATGAAACAATACATGTGCTAAGGGAAAACTGGGATACATAACACCTGCTGAAATGATAATAGAGATTGACACACAGTAAAACCTTAACAAGCTGCTCTAATCAAGCAAACCATCAGCAAAGAAGTCGTGGTAATGAGTTCAAAAACTAGACTACTGCTCCAAGACCCTTCTTAGTATCAAGCAGGACTCTTAGATCAAGTTCCAAAGAAACTTTACTTAAGAAGCTACGCTCTACAGGATGCAGAGGGCACTCCTTAAGAACGTGTTCAACTGTTTCCAGCTGTCCACATTCGCAGTTATAATTTCTCTCAGGAATACACCTCATTTGGAAATACTTCCCGAGAGCACCATGACCTTTTCGCAGTTGGAATAACTTGCTAAAGGTATGGCGAGGCACAGTCCTCATGAATGGTTCCAGTGGGTTGGGATACTTACTGTTACACAACTCTCGTTGAGTACAAGAGTAGTATTGTCGAAGTTCACCTAACTTGTCATAGTCCTTCTGCCACTCGCTCGTGATGTACAGCGCATAGTACTTTTCAGCTTCTGCAATGCTGTACGAGCTTTCTTGTCTCGATCATAATTTGGATGTTTCCAAGATGGTCTCTTACTCTAGTACTTGTCATCATCAATGTCTTCCATTTGTTTGATTCTCACGAATAGTTTATCGATGTCACCTTCGGGTAGCTCACTACGAGTAGCAAGTTTCCTGATAGGGTTTCTCGGGCTGACAGCTCGGATGGCCCTGACAGCGAACTGGTCACAGATTTCTTGCATTCTTTTGTCCACAGGAACAGTTGGTAATATAAATAATAACAATAAAATGTATATACTACATTTGTTCTTACAAATGGTTGTTACATGAAAAAATGATTCTCAAATCTTGAAGTTACGTATCTCTATTGTCGTAAAATGAATTTTTTTTAACATGATCTTTTTGTACAGTAGGATCAAAAACTCGCATTGCCGTAACGTAACGTTCATTGAAAACACTAATAGTTTTGCTAACATTTGAAAAATTAAAGTAGCATCAAGAGATTGATCAATATATCACATTATTCTTTAATAAAATGAACTTGGGAGTGTTGCATTGAGTTTGACTACGAGAATGAACTAGACTGATAGCTTGTCCACAAACGTGAACGTTAACAAACGAACAACAGGAACAAGTTTTAAAAAATATAAACTACCAATCACTTTTTTAACTCAACGGTATGCCCAAACGTGGGAACGACGCTTACTTGTGATTTTAATCCCTAAGAAAATGTAGAGCTTGCCGTTTGAAAAATCCTAAAACGTTATGGTGAACATAAAAACGTAAAAATAAAACCTATACAATACGTTACACATTTTCCAGATTTTCTATCTGTCGTAATATATACATTTTTTTTAAGTAAAACAATAAAAAGCGTCTACGTTTTATGCATGTAACAAATACTCACATCTGTCTTCCCTTTAAAGTACCATAAACTGACAGGCCAATAAAAGAATATACAGTTGAAAGCTTATTGATTAGCATTGCACGAAAGTTCAAAGCTTACAGTTATTGAAATAATACAACATGATGCCGAAATTCTACTTGTGAACGTAAAATCAAAAAAAAAAAAAAAAAGCAATAAAAACGAGTTACTATTTTTTATTAATAATAATTTCCAAAACAATAATTTAAAGAAACCCAGAATAAAAATCTGTGAATATCAACTAATAAGCAAATGCTAGTTTGAATGAGTGATATACGAAAGCTTAACAAAAAAGTTGGGCTGACGATAAAAGTATCAAAGCAAATGATCAGTATGAAAGCCACCAATGTATAACCTCCCTCCTCCTCTTGTTAAAAAAAAAAAAAAAAAAAAAAAAAAACGTTTGAAACTACAAAGACTGAATAGTATTATTAATGACGTTTAAATAGTTGAACGTCAAGCAGAATACGACAAGTCAATGAAACTTGTGACAAATTCTCATCAGATTTGTTTAGTATTACCACGTGTCTATTATGTGAAAATTGAGCCCAGGCTCAAGAACTTCTGTTAAGAAGATAAAATTCAAACTAATCTTTCGCCGGACACAACAATATACGTATATGAATCAATAAAAAAAAGAGATTTATAAACGCGTTAAAAAATCTTTTACAAAAATAAGAATATGGGATGATGTAAATCTAATCTTGATCTAAATGCCCCAGATCGCTGGATTAGCTTGGAGATTTTTCTACTACCCTTGTATGACAGTATTGATAAAGTTTGAAAGCAGCTTGTTTTTCTTTTTGTAAATATATCTGTAAATAAATGCCTTTCTTTTTTCTTATTAAAGGGTTTAAGAAAATTTAAGGTGTGGAAATGAATCAATTAACTTGCTGGTTCACTACCAGGTAATATTCAGTATTCATGAATCTGTTTACAACTATCTTTCCTTATATCAGTAAGGCCTCAAGTCAGCTTTGCTGAATTTGGATCACTTTAGCCCTGCAGTTCCTAGTGAAGTCCCCAATATATTGCTGATGTTGTATGGCTTGTGTGGTAGAAACACAGTTTACGTTTGCGTGTCACATTTCTTCACCTCAGATTTATTTTCATGGGTATAAAGAACCAACGTTCGAAAAAAAGCCCACTCATATCAATCGTCGGTTGCGCGATAATTTGTTTTGGAGCTTGTGGCTCATAAACTCAAGTAAAGCTTTCTAAGAATTGTGTTTTCTATTTCACCTTTGGGCTTTGACAGTCGGGTCTCGTTCATCTGATAGGAACTTTGAGATATTAACCCGTGTATCTAATCTTGGGGGTGTATAACTTGAGGGTTCACTCAAGTTTTCATAACATATACATGTATATATATTATAAACTTTATTATTATCAATCCAATGTATTTGAATTTGGATTAATTGAAAATAATTTCATCAAAAGTTTTTAAATCACAAAATTTCTCTTTGACAGAATCCACAAGTTTATTATTTCCATGATTTTTTTTTTTTGACAATAAACATTGCCAACTAGTAAAAAAACTTTTTAAACTCTTTTAAAAATTGATTATTTTCAAACTGATTTTTAGTTTTCTAAGCTAGCTAAGGCCTTTTTTTTTCGCATACGTTTCAACGTTCTACTGTAAATGTTATACTTAAATTGTTACCATGGGTATTCGATAATAGTCTTGGACAATTTCTATGATCTTATGAAGAAACTATCAACCTTTATAGTAGGCTTTTTAAAAACAATTTAGCTTTTTAGAAAGTGACGAATATTTGACCGTCTGATTTATTTGCGTATTTCTATTAAAGTATTAAAGTATTTTAAAGTCTTACAAATATCTGATTATAGTAGGCTAATTAATGCAAAAAAAAAAAAAAAAAACAATAGAAAAGGTTTTTTCTGCATCATCTATTAGGCTCACAATGTCAGATTATAATGATATTCTTAGTATTGCATTGATATCTCCAATTGAAATGTTTGTAGTATTTTTGCAGAATTAATAATTTATGCAAAAAAAAAAAATTTTTTTCAAAATCATAATTTGCACAGAAATTTTTGTGATCTATCATTTTGCTTCCCAGTTTAATTCCTAACATGACTTCAAATTTTTATCAGCTATCTATAAAGCCTACTTGAAGTATTGACTAACTTCCTGTACAATTTTATTTTTTTGAAATTTAGTACTAACTTTGCAAAATTGGGAGACTATTACGTATCAAAATCATTACCAAAAATCACAGCTTTCCGATTTGACAGTCAGCCATATAATTTTTCTATTGAAATATAAAAATAAATAAAGCTTGCAAGCCTATCATAAAGGGGTTTTTGAGAATTTATATGAGAGTTTCAAACAGACATGAAGTCGCGTTACTTTTAAAGAAAAGTACCTTCAAAAAGGGTACTTTCAACGCGATCGCGTTGTAATAAAAGATTTAGAAAAACTATAAACTAGATCTTAGTGTCAAAACTTGTCATCTTTACTGTTTTCATGCTACCAACGATAAATCTTAATTGTTCTGATGCTTGTGCATACTACCGATCTTAGCGGATTATGTATTAACCTTTAAAGTCAGGCCCTGTTTTAAAGAAAAAGAAAAAAGAAATAGATAGAAACGCACAGATTCTCGCAATAATAGAGCCTTGGTCTGCTTGCATTATAACTAATAACACCTACAAACATTAAAATTTCAAGGCGTTCATAGATTGAGTTCTAATGATCACAGCTTTTCAAATATCTTTTGTTTTCTGAATCTAGACCGCTGTAACAGGCTTTATTTGATTTTTTTTTTTTTTGGATTTCACAAGACCTTTATTATGACACTCAGTATCCGTATTTTGTAACATTCTATGATACCCTTGTCATTTACATTGTTTATAAAATCCAAGCATAATAATATATTTATAGTAATGCTTTGCATGAAATCCACTTTTCTAGGTTCAATAATACATAAATGGATAAGAAAGTTGTTTGTTCTTTATAACCCAGGAAACATAATGAACAAGAAAACACAATACCAATTACTCAAAAACAAAAAATAATAAAAATCAATATTATTGATATATGGTTGTAAAAAAAATATTGAACATTGAATATACAGTTCTTTTCAAGAATAGTTTGGTTGATACCGTTGGACTTCGAAAATTCTACCGACAATTCTACGCTAACACAACGACTCTCAATTCTGAAACATCAAGACTAATCTTGCATCAAAAGTAGTCTAAACTATCAAGCCCCCCTGAATTTGAAATAATAGAAGATGATAACCGGAGTGCAAATCGCGGCCTTAAAGGTGGTTTGAGCTGGCTGTGTACCCGAGCTTTGTTGTAAGCTAATAAAAACAAACAAAGAATCACATTAATTTGATTTTTTGTTTTTTTTCCTTCTTTTGAACCTGGGCGCGTCGGCCTAGACCACAAAAAGAAGATTTGCATCCATTTTCAGCGCTAATTATTTTCAGTTTTTCCGTCATATACTTATCAAGCTCACCAATAATCACTGATTGTCGGACCTCTCGCGTGTAAAAAAAATAAACAAAAAAAAAAAAAGACAACAAAGTAACTATGTGATGTAAGGACAATAAACAGATTTTCTATCTATCTATAAAAAAAAGACGTTCTAGTCTCGCGATAGAATTATTTTTCGAGCCAGACTCGAAAGTTTGAAAAAGAAACCTACAAAGTGGATACCATATTAACTACGCGCCCAAAAAAAAAAAAAAGGATATTGATGGTACTCAATGACTTGTATCTAAAGCCCGCAAGGCTGAAAACTATTAAGGGCTAAAGCAAATTTTTTATGACTCCTTTTGAGTAACAAGACGGTTGGAGCCCTGGTGGTCTGTGTTTAATCGCGGAAAGATCAAGTGAACATGAATAACCTCATATTGCAACATATCTATATTGCTAAACTAGTTTAGTTTCACGACAAAATTCAAAAGAATGTTGCTAGAGGCTTCTAAAAAGCCGTTGCATATAGTAGTGATACATACTATACATACAGATAACTGACAATACCATAGCGGTATCAATAAGGATAAAAATTTGGTTGTTTTCCTTACGTCAAAAAGTTATAACTCGCCAAATAGACATGAAGTTTTCAAAATACTTGTCTTAAGTCTATTAAGATTTTTGCACGTAATAAAAAATTCTCTATTTCATAAAGTCGAAATCTTTTTTAAACTGCTTCATGTAAACAGTTTGAAATAATACAAGCTGGTAAGCATAAACAAACAAGAAATCTCCAAAAAGTTGATTTGAATATTAAAAAATTAAAAAAAAAATACCGTGACAAATCTAAACATTGGTCCATGGTTTTAGGAAAGATCATAATGTTGAAAAAAAAGTTGTTTATCAGTTAGCTCTTTCTAAGAATGCACTCCAAATACCTTTTTATGATAGCTAATTTTATCAGCAAAAATATTTAGGTAAAAAAAATTTTGTGTTTTAAACATTCCTTGCCCATCCTGTACGTCAATATTAATCTATCAAGTTGCTTTCACAAGTCGACAGCAAATTTCGTACTTATTAATGCAACATTTCATAATATTCATTAATCTTATTTATTTTATATATGAGCAAATACCAATAGTAATAGCAAACTTGTATATAGTAGCTAGTAACATTTTACAGCGCCACAAAAAGTCACCATAAAAGTCAATCCAGGTTAATTAACAAACTGGAAATTATAAAAATTATTCAGCTCAAAGTTGGCTGTTTCAATTTTTCAACCTGTGAGTCTAGTATACAAACATTCCAGTCACGTTAAATGCAAAACATTAATCACAAATCGTCTTGTTTTTGGAATATCAAACAAAACAGAAAAAAAAAGATTTCGTCAAAATAAATAGTTGATGAAAACAGAATCAAAAACTTGCCAATGCAGAGATTGATTGATAAATATTTTTGAAAGAAAAAAAAAATTCACAAAAATCACGGAACAACAATGTTAGTCACATCATTTTCTGAAACTCAATGACGGAAAAATCAGTGACGATTAATCTGCCATTTTTTTTCACGATTATTTAATTATTCTTTTGTTTATTTGTATAAAAAAAAAAAAGTGAACGAATAAGAATTCAACTCTATCCATAGTAAATTTTTTCAATTTTGTGTTCATTGTAATGATAATGATAATTAAAAAAAGAAAAAAACAAAGTTAAATCAAAAATTTCTAAGGCAATTAATTTAAATAGAAGTACAAACCCTTTTAATTTTTGCCGTTCTGTAACGAGAGCCTACATATTCTCCGTTATCCAGATGTAAACAAGATGCGATGTGCAGAAATTGCAGTAACGTTCCTAAATATACAATTACATTGACTGGCGCTGACATAAAGTCTCGGTCTGGGCTCATCGCTCGATGTCGCGGCATTGCTACCATTAAGGAGTCATATTAGTTATAAAAAAGATTGATTGCATGTTTAGCTGCGGCGTTCCAACAAGTCAAAAAAACGCTGCATCAATTCTACTTAAATCATTGATTAACAAAAAAAAAAAAAAAAAAAAAAGGAGTCCTGAAAAGGGGGTTCTAAGGAGGTTACAAGATGATTGGCAGTGGTTGGCTGCTTTTCAAAACAGAAAAACAACGTCAAAAAAGAAACAGGTTTTTGAAAAAAAGAAATCGTGTATTACACAAAACCACAAGCACAATTTTTTTGTCATAAAAATTGTTTATTAATATTTAGGTGCAAAAACCTGGAAACCTTTTGAAAAAGACAGTAAATTGAATAGCTATGCCCTGGTAAGTTCAGCGTAGTTGTTGATAATGTCATTCTGATTTCATTGCTCACCCCTTTAGATCTCCTCCGCATTCTGACACGAAAAAATCTCTGGTTCTCGTCAACATTTCCTAATTTGGTACATTTGACAACTATTGAACATTTCTTTTTCGAATCTTTGTTACAAAAGCTTGCCAAAAAAACGCGTTTTTTTTTTAACCTTTTTTAGTGCACGCTTCTGGCAATAGTCTAAAACAAAATAGGAAAGCCCTTCAAGCTGGTTAAAAAAGAAATGTTAACAAACTCGAAATATACAACTCTCAGTCGAAACAGTTTCGCTTTGCCTTGGTTTTGATATAAATAAGGGACAAAAGTAGGTATTAAGACCTATTGAATATTTTGCACTGAAGAAAGTTGGTCTGTCTAGTCACAAAGCTTCTATATATTCTTTTTATTTTTTACTGCTATTAATTAGCAGTCATATCATGAAGCCAAACGATCTATCGTTTCTGCTTAACAGCAGCAACCAGAGCCCCGTGGCCAGCAAAGACGTCAGCACCTTCGCCAATAACTCCATCACTTCTCGTAAGCGAAAGTCAATGTCTATTGAATCACTACTTGATACGCCCAGGAAACTTCAGAAACCTGTCACCTATAGACCCCATTTGCCGCCAGTGACGTCACAATCGCCGTCTATAAATTTCCCCGAGCATCATTATCACCCACCACATCACCAACAACAATACACGACACAGCCAATTTCTTTGCCAAGTCCAAAGCTACAGTTTAATGATCCGTTCAACGAGCCCAATAATTTTGTCAGGACTTGTAAGGTTCACCAGCCACCATCACCCTTGTCTCTCTCCGCCATTCTTGCATCACCACCGCCTGGCAGTCCTGTGATATCTTCTCAGCCTGTCGCATCTGTTTTGTTTTCTAATATTGTCCCAGCTCCTGTGCCTGAACCGGAATTGTCTCTAACAACTACGGTTGCTCAAGAGTTACCACAAAAAAGTACTCCTTCGACATTGACTCTCAAGATTGCATCTGCGCTACGCACTCGTCTCACATACGCCAAAGTCAAGCTTCAAAACGGGTGGGAGTCGAAATCTCTTTCCCGCATTGAAAGTATGAACAAAACTAATAATAATAATAATATCATTATCGATAACAATTTTAGTGGTAGTAAAATTTATGATCTTGATCCGCTACGTATCAACGACTGTGTTTTTAACCTGCCTGAACCTAATCAAAGCCTGTCTACTCACGGCCGTTTTCCCTACGCACGCAGGTCTTCACAAAGTAGTACATTTGCGAGTCCTCGACCCCAGTATACGCTCCACAATTTCTCCGCATAAACTGCGGGTCTGACGTCACTATAAGCCCTTGAAAGCCTTTGTTGAATCGGTCTGAGAAAATGCTTCTCTGCCTCGGTTCTGAGTTTTTCCATTTTTTCAGCATTTTTACCTTGCATATCCTATCGGCGTCGCCGTTCTCTTCATTAATATCTCCCTACTTTTTGTCTTAAATCTTATGGTGCGTATTGCGCGTGCTTTTATTTATTTTCATTTTTAAGTAACAATAAATATTACTGTGCTAATGGAATCTATTCTAAAGCACTTTCATGCACATATATATATATATATATATAGGGTGTGTGTATGTGCAACGTCAATTTACATCAGAAAAAGAAGAATGCAAAAAAGAAAAAAAAGCATAAAAATTACGCTGATAACAGCTTCTCCTGATCCTTCTCATTGTAACCCAAAATGTACAGGATCGTCTCCAAAGAAGGTGTGTTAATTCGTGAAGGTGCTTTCTTTTGTACCATGGGCTTGGCATTGAATGCGATTCCAAAGCCCGCAATACCCATCATGACAAGATCATTTGAACCATCACCAACTGCAACAACCCTAGTTAAAGGAACACCCTCCTTTTGCGCAATTTCCTGTAGTAATTCGCCCTTGACCACGTTGTTCACGACAGTACCGTAAGTGCGGCCAGTAAGTTGAGTGCCGTCCTCAGTCAGTTCAAGATTGTTTGCGTACGCGTAGTCCAGTCCCAGTTCGCCCTTAACCCAGTTAGCAAGCGGAATAAAGCCGCCGGAAAGTACAGCAGTCTTGACACCCAATGAACGCAGCACGCGGGTAAGGCTGCGCGCACCAGGCGTGAAAGTGATCTTGCTTTTAAGTTCTTCAAACACAGTCGACGGAATACCCTTAAGCAAGGCAACACGTTGCTTCAGAGACTCATTAAAGTCAATCTCGCCATTCATTGCAGCCTCGGTAATTTTAGAGACTTCGGCTTCGACGTTAGCGTAAGCCGCAATCATGTCAATAACCTCTTGCCGGATCAGAGTCGAGTCCATGTCAAAAACAAAAAGTCCCTTATTCTTGCGTTCATCATGAGCCTGTTGCACCACAATGTCAACACCTTGTTGGTTGCTAAATTCAAAAAACTCGTTTTTGATTTCGTTGAATCGGATGCTCTCAATATCGAGATAGTAATCCACAACTGCACCAGGTTTGAGGTACTCAAGACGCAAAGTGGTGATGCCCTCAGAGCGAAGCAAGTTTTCAAACTTTTCCGTGAAAGAGCTAGAAATTCCTTGACTAAGAGCGATTACGGTAGCAACGTATGCCATGATTATACGGGTTTGATGATGAAGTCTCAGAGGAAAAATGAAGCCATGAGGAAAGACGAAATAAATAGTCATTATAAAATTAAGAAATTAATAATGATTACTAAGATTTTCAAGTCAAAATGACTACTAATTTGGTAATGCTCTAATAAGCTTATGTAATCTTTTAATTATTATTATTATTATTATTATTATTATTATTATTATTATTATTATTATTATTATTATTATTATTATTATT